>LPNX010046527.1:284236-427296 GCA_001517045.1 Pseudotsuga menziesii | reverse complement strand
TCCTTCTTTTAGATAGTCCCAAGTCATTTTAATGTATTTTTTTCTTTACACTATCAAGTATATATTATATTAGAAAAAAAATCGCAATCAAAGTGTAAAATGTTATAATACGAAATTATGTGGCACTTATGTCTTATTGTTGGGTGTGATTCACAAAATCTATTTCCTTGTGTCCTTTGGGTCATAAATTTAACGTATGTAGACGTCTCTTTAACACTTTCGAGATAACAGGGTACTCCATTTACCACCATTAAGTGAATGTTTTGCTCCATTGCTTAATTTGAATTTTACATTGACTACCATAACATTAAATTTTAACATCTAAAGTAAATGGTAGTCTTTAGACTTAAATTCTCCATTCAAATACACAAGCAAGGATTCCTTACCATGGATACATCCATACAATGCCCATGAAATCCATGCACGTATGCATTTCCATAAACAATGAATATAGCAAATACATAACAAGAAATATACTCATGGCTTTCATGACACAATTAGAAACTTATCTTTTAAGTTAACACTACAAATGTGGAACCTGAGTTGTAAGGGTTTTACTCACCCCACAATGGACCCACAATGCA
This sequence comes from Pseudotsuga menziesii, assembly GCA_001517045.1. Taxonomy (NCBI): domain Eukaryota; kingdom Viridiplantae; phylum Streptophyta; class Pinopsida; order Pinales; family Pinaceae; genus Pseudotsuga; species Pseudotsuga menziesii. The sequence goes on along the minus strand of LPNX010046527.1, from coordinate 426,712 downwards.
TGATGTCTGTGAGTTATGCTATTCAAATTTTTGAAGAAATTAATCCTCGTTGTTGCAACATTTCCTTTCAAATTCTGCACTCCCATACGATACATGCACCTATATTCTATACCTCCACTATTTTCTGGTGTTTTGTGTGAATTAAATGCTTCCACTGTTATGCATCTCACCAATCATATTATTTTCAGTTTCTTCTTTAGCAGGCTTTGCTAGTTCAAATAGATCATAAATATACCAGTGGACAAAATATGTGTTTGTAAATCACTCTGAACACCCTTAATTGATGTTCCTCAATGACTTTTTCATGAGCGAGTGAAGACAAATAACCCACATTTGATGTATGAATCTAATGTGTATAGAATTATTTATGGAGGAAGTAGAACTTATTTTTATCTTAAAATCTCCCATTGGACTGTAAAGATTATTAACGGACTTTTTTTTCTATATGTCTTATAATAAATTCATTGGATTTTCTACCCACAAGCTTTCAAATGTTGTATAAATGTATTATGATGTTTTCTAATGCATCTAGAGACATGCTTCCTCCACCTATACTTGCACAAAAAAGAGATATGCTGTTGCTAAATTCCCGAGAGTTGGAGTTGTTGGCGGATCTACCTTGAATTGTTGGCTGGTGGTAGGTGTACTATATTCTCCATTGGCTACTGTGCTTTTTCACAATTTGGCTCCACTCGAGTCTCGCCACCCTTTTTCTCATAATTAATTCTGGTATCATCTCCCTAGACTTGTGGCCGGTGTGTTGTTAGTTATCACGATATGGTGTTTTTGAATCATTTATCATCCTATATCTTTTCAAAGATATAGTCCTCTTAAAAGCAACTTAGTCTTACATGGAGAATTTTTATTTGCATTCAATCTTAATTCTTAAAATCTATCCTTGGGGACATTGCCACCTCGTGGCTCTTGTTATTATATTTACATATTTTACCATTATTAAGGTGAAAGAAGTTTATAATATATCATAAGGGTGTTTATAAAATATTTACCTATTTTATAAATTCGGTTAAGTATTATATTTACATTTATTACAAGTATAGTATGGATGGACTATGAATGTATGGATTTTAACATAATTCCCTAAAATGAAGCATGTTTTGCTGGGAGAAAGAAAATTGGAACAATTTCAATATTATGTTTCCCTTGTGGTTTGAATTTTGTACTTTGGTGAGGTGTTTTAGAATAATCCCACTTGTTATGCATGCTTTAAATGGTAAACATATCCCATATGATTTAAATGATGATGATGATGAACTAGATGACAATGACAGTGATGATGTTTTTAAAGAAGACGATGATGGAAATGATGATGATGATGATCATCATCATCGTCATATTTGTCATTGTCATCATGATTATCACAATAGTAATCATCATCAGCATAATCATCATCCATGTAATCATCATCACCATTGTCCTTGACATCATCATCATGATTATTGACATTTTCATCAGTTATTCATCATTACCTTTGGCATAAGAAAATAGCATCTACCCAAAATATGTGATTAGTGGAAAAGGGTCATGGAGGACACACACGATTTATGCATGACAAATAACAACTTATTTTTTAAGATGATCAACATCATCATTTTGATTGTACTCATCATCATTGTCATTGTCATCATCACCATTCATTTCATTGCCATCATAATCATCGGCAATGTCATCATTGCCATTATCCTCCTTCTCATCAACATCATAATCGTCATTATCATCATCATTGTCGTCATTCTCCTCATTATCAACAACATTATCATCATCATGATAACCATCCTCAATATCATAATCATTATCCTCATTTTCATCTTCAACATCTAGGTGTAAAACTGGATGCAAAAGTGGATAAAAACATGGATGCAACAAAAGGATGCAACAAAAGTAGGCACAAAAGTGGGCACATAATGGGGTGCACCAAAAATGGATGAAAAAGGTGATGCAAAAGTGGATGCAAAAAATGATGCAACCATGGAAGCAAAACATGATGAAAAAAGTGGCGCAAAAGTGGATACAACCATGGATGTAAAATTGGATACAAAATTGGATGCGAAAGTGGATGCAACAAAAGTAGATGCAAAACTAGATGCAAAAGTAGTCGTAACACCCAATGCAAAACCCGATGCAAAAATGGATGCAAAAAGGGATGCAATAACTGATGTAAAATTGGATGCAAAAAAAGATGCAAACATGGATGCAAAAGTTGAAGCAAAAGTGGGTGTAAAAGTAAGCACAAAAATGGGTGTGAATTGGGACACGAAAAAAGTGGATGCAAACATGGATGCAATAGTAGATGAAAAAAAAGACGTAAACATGGATGCAAAAAGGGATGAAAACATGGGTGCAAAAGTGGATGAAAAAATGGATGCAAAAGTGGATGCAAAAATGGCTGAAACAAAACGAGATGCAAAACTAGACTCAAAACAGGATCTAAACTTTCATGCAAAACTTGGTGCAGGAAGGGATGCAAAAAAAGAAGCAGAAGTGGATGCAAAAGTGGATGTAAAAAAGGATGCAAAAGTGGATGAAAACAAGGGCGTAAAAGTTGAGGCGAACATTGGCGTAAAAGGGGGCGCAACAAGATTAGATGTACAAACTAGGCACAAAATTAGGTGAAAAAATAGTCTCAAAACCTGTCGCAAAACCTAATGCAAAACCTGGCGCATAACTAGGTGCAAAACCCGATGCAAATTACACCGCAATTTGCGCCAGATTTAGAAAAAGGACGCAAAAAATGCCTAAAATAGCACCAACCCGTGAAATTGTGCCATTTTGTCCATAAAATGAAGAAAAATACACTGAAAGATGGTCTAGACGCAAAAAAGGATGCAAAAAGATATGCTAAATCCAGTTTTTGTTGTAGTGTAGTGTCTCTAAGATAATAGATTTATAACTTAGTATTGACTCTAAATAGTTTGCCACTAGATCATAAAAATTTCCAAAAGTTACCACTTCATGTTCTATGAAAAAGATAGGTTATCCATAAGAATGTTTTGTTCTATGAATATCAACCAAACATTGGCGATAAAAGACATCAGGATCAGCCTAAATTTGCTCCGGAATTTTTTGGACAGTATCAGCAATAATGTGAACAAGCTGAACCTCCTTTTCCACACTGTCTTCAAATGGATAACTATCATACCTTTGCTCCGGTTCTTCAAGTATAATGGACTGAGTGCATTCCTAAATCTACTTATCAGATTGTGCCATATCACACACATCACACATTTCTGGGTCTTTCCTTTTAATTTCATCATCATATTTATAAAAAATTAGAGCATATTCATAATGGTTTTGAACAACATATTTATCATAACCATGACTATAAGAAACTTCTGATATAACATTAAAAATGTCAATAGCCCGACTTTCATCAATTTTAATATCAAAATAAAAAGGACTAGAATATAATTCATCACAGAATTCTTGTCCTAGAACCCCAATCTCTTCATCATAATGAGGAGCATTTTGAGAAATTTCAAATGATGATGTTGAAGGTTCATGTTTTTCTTCATTACAAGGATGATTTTTAACACAACAATGATTTCCAATAGTTTGTTGAACAAGATATTGATCTTTAATAGGATTAGGATTCAAACGATTATTAAGACTGTTGAAATCATTATGAGAATATTCCAAACTATCTCTGTTGATCTCATCACTAGAATAATATTCAACCTAACTTAAAACAACAACTTGATTATCATAATGATCATGGAATTCTTCCTTGACAGCAGTATCTAAAAATGTTACCTCTTCATCTTCAACAAATTCTAAAACTACAACTTCTTCATGATATGTTTTGAATCCTTGATTATACTTATCATCATGATTTTTTGAATTAGAAATTGTATTATAAAAATCATCCTACTCACAACAATCTTTAAAAAAGAATTCAGCTGAGAACACATACTTACAATGTTTCCGAAAACATGTGTGGAATTCTTTCAGTGAAGAAATGCTAGCAGCGGGAAGAGAAAAATACCATTCTTGTGCATCTTGCTCGAGTGAATACATGAACATCTTCATGAGCACATATTCATGCTGTATATTTAACTGAACCATATATTGATGAAATCTGATGAGGTGATCTGAAGGATTATCCTGTTTTCTTTCTCTAAACCATGGAAGATAGTCTCCCCAAACATCCATAGTAGGTACTGGATTTGGAAAACCTGGAACATTGAAAAAATTGAAAGGTGAAAACCTTTGAGCTAGAATGGCTTCCATGTTCTTCGGCATCTGCATCTTGAACTAGTGGAGTCGCCAATTGATTTGTCAAGATAGATTTTGTTTTTCCACCTCAAAAAGTGGAAAGGGTGACAGTAGGTTAAATTAATTAGGGCTGCATAAAGCTGGGGATGACTGCGATCTCCTAATTTTCCTATCTTCTTTCAGAATTTTCTCTAGGTCTCAGATAACCAGGTGTAATGGTGAAATAGGTCTACCTCTTCTCCCAACTCCCTTAGTAGCCACTGTGAACTGTTTGGTGAAAGGTAGTCTTAATTATTTGTTGGATTTGGTTCACCTCTCAAGACCAGTTGAATGATGAATAAACCAAGGAAAGTATGCTTTAGCTTCCTCCCTGGCAACGGCGCCAAAGATGTTAGTGCCATAAATTGTTCTCAGACTACTAAAGAACAAGCCAATGAAATCTCATAAAATAAAACTAAGTAAAATGCATTTTTAGGGTTTTGGTTGTACAGTTTGATAACAAGAGGGTAAAATCTAATCAGGATAAGACAAACACTAAATCATGTAACAATGAAGGACTGAGATGCATAATATATGAAACATAAACCAGAAACAATAAGCACAACACTGAATTTCATCCACAGTTAACAAGCATTTCATGAATAATAACCTCAAACAAGAAATGAATATATCAACTAAGTGATTACAAAAAACAGAAATAAAACCAACAAATAGAGTAAAATGGGCTTATAGCTTGCATATATGTCATAACAAGTTATCAAAAATACATTAGAGTTTATGAACTTAGCTCTGTATAAAGTAGCTTGAAAGCCTCCCCTTGTACCAAAATTCGAACCCCTGCACTATACCCTTGTCCAAATTTTATAATTACAAAGAATTAGTTCTATATTCCCTACATTAGGTTGAATTTGAAACTACTCAGTAGTTACATTAACCAACTTTCAACTAATTGACTACAAATAGCAAAATCAGATTCCTTGTAAATTTGGCAAATTTCTAAAAAAATAGGTGTCAAAGAAGCTTCCATATCTCTCGATCCGTGACACCTGTGAAAAAACTAAAAAAGGCGTTTGTGAATGGATCCGTGATGGAAAAAAACCTCTCTTGGGTTTTAAAAATTAATCTCTAATCAATCATAATATTCCCCTCAAGATGAATACTAAAATAGGAAAATATTAAATATTTTTAAAACCCTGAAAAATAGGCTGTAAAGATTAAATTGAATCTTTCAAAAATGTATAGCTGTTGCAAAACTGAGAGAGGTTTTTTTGAATGGGTATCTTTTGAAAAAAAACCTCTTTTTTTTTCTAAAATTCATCTCCATCCTTTCGTTATCTGCACTCAATTGCAATAATCCAAAACAGGAAAAAGAGAGAATAATTCTCAATAATCTTTGCACACTCCAAGTCTTGCAATGGCTGTTATTTAATTGTTTTCTTCATTAGAGAAGGCTTCTCAATCACTGAATTTTCTCTCTCATTCTCCACCATTCCCAAACATCTTACTTAGACTTTTTTTTCCTAATATAGTCATGGTTGTGCCTGAGGCTTCAACTCCACATTCAAATCAGGGTTAACAATATCATTTTTGAAGTCATACTCTTCAAGAATGGGGTAATTTAAAGCATTGGTAATGAACATTGTTTCACATTTTCAACCTGGATAGGATCAATTTTAAATGAATGTGTTTATTTTTCTCCAATCACAGCTGTGATGTCTTCACTACCAATGAGCTCTGTGTGGCTTCCTCCTATTTCATTAAGAGTTTTGCTAACTATGAACATATCCCCTCCCCTTATATCAGAGACCTCATATGACTATATTATTGACCGATTAATTACAACATCCTCAAGTAGTGTCTTCAGAACCTTCGGATATGGGGACTTCACAAAATAACGATTATTTTTCAACACAAGCTTGAATTTTCCATAATTTGCTGTTGATCCATTAATAAAATCAATGATCTCTTTGGGAAGTTTTGTCTTTGATAACCTGTTGAGGAAATTAATCATTGTTTGAGTTTCAAATGCCATAGAAATAGTAGCATACAATGAATGAGGTGTCAAATTGTACTCATGCATAGATTCTGGTCTACAAACAGGTTCAGCAATAGCAATTAGGAAGTCATATGCTTGTTTATAAAGTGCATAAAATGTCTCCAGAAATATTTGTCCATCAGAGCAGACCCATAGCGGTCTATTATAATGACCAGGTTTCAGTTCCAGCTTGGAAAAATCTCTCTTTTGTAACCCTTCACCATCTTGGTAATCTTCTTCATATTCCTCCACGTAGTCTATGTCTTCATCAACTTTATTCTGCTATTCATTTTCAGCATTTTCATCCCTTTGTGTCACAGACTTTCTTTGCACACTATCTTCTTCTACTTCTACTATGACCCCTTTCTTCAATTTATTGACTAAATTCTGTGATTTGTTCACCTATATTTTCTTTTATTGGTCTTCTTTCTTAGATTGAAACCCAGACTAGAATAGAAAATAATCCCAGGTCTTTTCCTTCTTTTGGAGCACTATACTTATGATTAACTTTATCAGACTATGATGAAATATGGACTGTTGAGTATGATCTTGATGCTCTTTTACTTTGCTGGACATCTTTTGTAGACTCTTTAGGAAAAATAAAGGAAGGTTCATCTTTGCTTTATGATTAAGATGCTGCAGAAACCTGAAATGGTATTTAAACACAAATGCATATCTTCCTTCACAAGTTACATAGCTTTGCAGAATTTTAATTGGTTATCTCCACTTTGGTTTGAACTTCGGTATATGCACTCCTTTACCCCAGTACGCAACAACATTTGGAAGAAAGTAATTATGTGAATTAAAGGTAAAAGGTACCTTTTTGAACCAATATTCACCTTCATCAGGAATGCCTATAGCCTCTTCTATTAGCTCTCTAGTCAGCTCAATTTTTAGGGTGTCAAAAGTAACTATGTCATTGTCCAATCCCTGAGCAAATTTATATGAAACATCTGTTTGATGTCCATCAATATTATCAAAATAATTCAGCCATCTTGCCTTTGAAAATAACCTTGCATAGTCAAGGAAAGCTTGAACCCAAGACATATCTGAGGGTTCATCCCTATTTGTTTTCGCACTCCTCTTCATTCTAGATGATTGATCTTAGTTGTGCTTCCTTTAGTAAATAGTTTAAAACTATTTGAATGTTTGCAAATTTAACAGTCAATCATATGCTGAAAAATTAAACCCTTGACATGAATTTTACTTCTCAAATTGGTAAGTATTTCGACCCTATTGACAGAAAAGATTTGACATTGAGCAAAAATTGAGTTTATGAACTGGAATTCTTAGTTAATATCAATAACTAATCCTTTGTCAATGTGAACCCAAATTCATGGAACATGTCAATAATTCACTTCATACCTATATGAATAATCGATTCTGTTGCTAGAAAAATGCTTTCATGTCTTCCCAACTGTCCAATATCCTTCTTAAGTCTATCTCTAGCTTCCATGATAGTTCTAAACAGTTACCCTACAAACCCTAAATAACTGACATTTTTCAATCTTCAACCACAAACTGCCAGGTCTTCAAATGGTTTCTATGATCTTTATGTATTCAGGAAATGCATATCTGATAGCGAATTATCCTCATTGTGCATAATCATTATCATGCCACTATTCTATATCTTCTAACCTCCGGACAGCTGTAACTTACCCAAATGATTTTAACCTCATCTCAAAACACTTGTCACAATGATTATAATACCTCAAACATGTATCAATATCCTTAACAGGTGTGAATAACTCCTCTCACGCAGAAATTTTGGAAATCACAAGAAAAATCATGACTTTTTCAAAAGGCCCGATTTTCTTGTAGCGCCCTTGTTCACATTTTCCATGCTTGCACTACAAGAATATCTATTTTATGATTTTTTTAACCAAAACTCCAAGCAAAGTGTTAATTTTTGGTAAATAACTTTAAATAAGGCCTTATGATAATTCTTTAGAACCTTTCAGAAATATATACATCCTATAAGCCCATAAAAACCATGAAATTTACTACGTAAAGCCAAAATTAAAAAGAAAACCTATTAAATCGACTATAAACATAAGCCTAAAATCAAAATATTTTAAAAGAAACCAAGGTTAAAACTTTAAAACAATAAGAAAAATCATATTTTTAAGACAAGCAAATGGTTCAAAAATAGAAAACAAAAACAGGCTATAACAGGACAAATTGGAGAAATAGTTATATTTTGTTCAAGGTAAGAATCGTTCTGAATGAGCCAATCATCTTGATCTCTTGGTTGCTGTGAAGCCTATGAACGAATGTTCAGGGAGTCATTGTGGGCTCTCCTAGAATTCACATTTAATGCCCATAAATCATTTTTAAATGAGTAATTTATCGAGGTTTGGTTTGATAGTTCGAATGCATATTTTCATGGAAAGGAATGAAGACAAATACCCACAAACAACTGCAGTAAAGAATGTGAAAAAAAGGGAGAGTTCCCTTTAAAATATCTTTGTATATGCGTTATATTTTCTGATCAAATACAATGGTTAAACTGCTCAAAACTGAAGTACTTTATATTTTTTATTCCTAATTTTGTTATTATGAAGCATGTCCTACTTTATATTTCTATAGTATGGGTTGCATTCTAATTTAGGAAGCTACTTCTAGGAATCCTCCTGTAGTCAAGCAGATCTTCCATTGCTAACCTCCTAGAAACAATGATTTTTAATTAGGTCTTTGTTTTGCCAAGATCTGGTCCATATGATGGATCCCTTTATATCTCTTGTGAAGCATGTTAGATGCTAAGAATCTATTTGAGGATCATACTTCCTTTTCCATAGCTTACACCATAAGGTTTTTGGATTATGTAACCATCTCATTCATCTACAAATTTCTAGTCTTATTAGAGTTTGATGGAGATGGATATGGCATAGAACCTAGAGAATGATTAATTAATTTTAAAAATAATTATTTTTGTCCTTTCCTCATATTATGTCTATTCCTGAATGATGAAAAATGGAATTTTGAGCTAGTATTAGCAAATCAAAACTCACATGGGGAAGATATGGAAAGCTGAAATTTCTTGGATAGATGGGACAAGAAACTAGAAAATGAATAGAGACTTTTTTGTTTCCATCCATAGAAACTCCCACATTGCAGGTAGAATTAAGTATTCAAAAGGAGTCCATTATTATCCATATATACCCAAGCAACAGATATAACTTTGTCAAGATTTATTTTCGAAGACATCTAGAAGAGTAAGAAAAGATCATAGAACAAACACATGCATAGACAAATATCCCTATATGGTAAGAAGGCTCAAGTGTATGAACATTTACAACTCATTAAAGACAAATACGTTGTGCATTCTAATTTTATGATATGCCTATGGATTGTTTGGGATTTTCCTTCGGGAACTGAAGTTGGAAACATTGGGATATTTTTATTTTAAATTCAAAAGTAAATTTATGAAGTTGTGGTACAAGAAAATATTCAAATAAACTAACCTTATAGAGAACTAGAAATAATAAGAATGGTTAAGAAAATGAAGAGAAAGAAAAGGAAAAAGGAAAGGACACTTAAAAATGAACATAAGAAGTGACAACTTTATTAAAGTTTGCAAGTCACCAAAGTAGGTCAATGGGACTAGAGAGAACATCAAGCCACAATAGTAGTGTGTGAGTGCACCTTGAAAAAGTTTCACTCCTAATAAGTACCAAAAGGAAGGAAATACAACAATAAGAAGGGGTAGACCCTAACGGATAAAAATATATTATATTGTACTCAAAGACAATGACACAAGTAGATGTACAGGTGAAAGATATAACATCTCTATCATTATCAATAATCATGAATGTACCAATTTAGTATATGATATTTTCTTATGGGGAATTCCCTAGACTAATATAGCCTAGTTAGTAGTTGGGTGATCCTAAGAGGAGCCTAGGAACAACTAGGTGGAGCTCTCTTAACATCCAAGGCCAAAGAGAAACATATGGCAATGGGAAACTGACCACTTGGTCTAGAATGGGAGACGACCGCAGACTAGAAAAAATTGGGGCATGCCAATTCTGTGGTCATGTGGAAGTGGGGCATCTCTAAAGAGAGCAGGAGGGTGTGCACTCTCTCATTGACCTAGTGCCCTCTATCTTTGCATGGGTTATCTAAATGAAAGAACAGATCAAACTGGTGGAACTATTCCTTGATATGATCTATAAGTTCTATCATTTGTAAGTTATTTCTATTAACATGATCGATATATATAAAATACATCTACAAATTTCTGGTTTTTGTCTCTTCAATATTCTTCTAAAACACATTCTAGATGAAAAAACATTAATACATCCCCAAAAAGAGATGGCTACTTTTGTATTACATTTGAAAGAGAAATCTAATTCTTGTACTAAAATGAATCCATAAAAAATGATAAGATGAGGCTGTAAAACATCTCTTTTTGGCTCAGAAGGAACATCTCTTGATTCAAAGTTTTCAGAACCAAAACCAGCCAACAAGGACAGGCCAACAAACTAGTTGAAAAACAAGTCAACTAAAAATATATATGCAAATTTTAATAAATGATCAATAAGAAATGTGTGAGACAAAATAGAGGGTGGGGTTTTGTTAAATAACAACGAATTAGGGTTTGTACATGCACCATTTTGATTTATTTCCCTTTTTTTCATTGTTTTTCCTCCTTTTTTGCCAACCCTACAGGTCAGCTTGATCAGATGAGAGCTAGTCCATATTGTAATCAGATGGTCGAAACAAGCGTGTAGTTCCAGTTTAGCAGCCAGTTTAACCCAGCTCGAGGTGAACCTAGTCTAGACCATTCGGTTCCAATAATTTTTCCTTGGATCTTCTTTGATTTATAGATCCTCTAAGGCAAACCCTTTCTTTCAAAAATGATAGGTGTATGAAGAAATCATTTTCAAACCTACTTAGTCAATGGGAGGTAATGATCCAGGAATGAAAGTATATAAAATCCAAACATGATTAATACCCGATAATAATGCAACAGTGAGAATGGGAGATTATGATAGGCCACTTGATAAATTAACCACTTGACTACATGACCCCTTCCAATGTTCTTGAACCTCATAATTACCAGGACAGACAAAGTTACATCCTAGGACTTTCTACTTGTTTGCAAATTCCATGTGTGTAGAGATGTGGGAAAATCCCTAAATCAGAGCATTCAATGTTTAAACTGAGATACAAAATGGAAGTTTCAAGTAGAAAAGTTTTCAAAGGTGTTTTTCTAGTATTCAAATGATTCTTTATTTTAAAGAATCAACCTGAATGTAATACAAAGAATTGAATTTTCTTGTTCCATTGGCCAGTTTTGGCTATTTGCATACACCAACCTAATTTTGGTTGTTTGCTATACAAGATCTAGTTTCATAACGTTTCCATAGATATTTTCCTCTTTCCACAAAATATTCTTTTCTTTGATTTATGTTTATCCCAAAAAAGATAGTGAGTGGACTGCCACTCAACTGCCACTCATTCACACACACAATATCAAAATTCCATTTGTCAAACGTCACAATTTCATAAAGCCAAACATTGTAGTTTGAAAGCAAGAGGAAAGACTTGGATGTTGAATACTACATAAATCATTGAGTGAATGCTAGAAAATGGGAAACAAATAGCATATAATTTCACACGTTAAATGAAAAATTCCATGAATTAAGATCAAACTTGTCAATTGTAGAAATGAACTACGTGCATGTACAATGGGCATGTTAGGTAAGTGGGGTCCAACTATGCAAAGTACAAAGAAAGGACCTTAGTATAAGAATAGAATTAAACTAGACCAAACATACTAAAGGTGTCGAAGTAACCAATGATGAAGAAGTTCCATCTAAATATAGACATCTATTTATTGCAACCATAAAAAAAATTCATTTATATACATGCATAATCACTCCCAATACAAAAATTCTATGCATTCTGTTAAGAGCAGTGGATAAAGATGAATTAATTGGTGCTACCCTAACTAGGTCAGCTGAATTACTTCTTTTATCCAAAGCAATCTTTCCTTTGTTCTTGCTGAATTGTTTCAGTTCAAACAAAATACAATCGACAACATCGCTTGCCTTTTTCTTTTTAGATTCTTTAGCTTCACATGTTGTCTCCTCTAAACCTGTGTAATACAGTCAAATAAAAGAAATCCTATTGGGAAAAAAGGAAACATACTAGCTCTATAGATTATTAAAAATATCATATAAGTCCTTCCAACTAAATAAAGATCAGCCAACTAATACTGACTCATGTTATCCTCTACTAACTAATTTTACAGTTTAGTATGGCCCATGTCAACTGAGGAATCCCTATCGTACTCCCTTTGGAATGAACAAAAAAAATGGAATTTGATGTATGGTGGTTGAAATGTCTATTTTCTACAAATGCAGAGTAATTATTGAGAATACTACAAGATACATTACTTATGACACTAGAATGAGAAAATTTGATATAGGATTTTGCACTCCAACGAAATGATTTACTGTACCATCTCCCTTGGAAAACATTGGATCCAAATGGAAAGGGTTTGAAAAGGGTGTTTCATTCTTAGTATAGTTTAAAATACTAACATGGAAACATTTCTCTTCTCTAATAGGTTTTGGTATTTTTAAAATAGTTCTCCTATTAGTTTTGGGTCCTTGAAGAAACCTAACATTCCTACCAACCACTTATTTTGTGTAATAATCTGTCATCCTCAAAAAAAGCTCAACTTGCATACACTATTGGGTGATCCAAAAGGCATGGATCCATGATGAAAATTTTGATTGGAACCTACCCAAGTGCTTCTCTGATGCCATCGAAATAATATCTATTTAGCAACACCTCTATCAATTGAATATTATTTAATTGAGTACACATCTTGCTCCCTTTGATAGGCCTTTCCAATCCCATATCTCTTCTATTGAATTGATAGGTAACCAAATCTGGTATTGAACCAAAGGATGCTAATGAATTATATCTCTGCAGCTGAATTAAAAAATCCTTGAAGGGAAATGAAAATCCCAGTTTAAGACCAAGTAGACTTTAGATGTGGATCCGTCTAAAAACCCCTCCAAGGACTCAAAATCAATAAATAATCAATTTTTCCAATGTTTTTTTTATAGCTTATTATTCTTCTCCCTGAAAATGAATCAAGATTAAAATGGATTTTTTGATATCAATGTCTTGTAAATCATTCTTCACATGGATTTGTAGATACTTATGCGACACCCTTTGAAAACTGCTCATGGGTATCCCACTTTCAACAGTTTTACCTAATTAATAACAATAAAATTTATCCATCAAAGTTGGTTTCTCTCTTTCTATGATAATGGAAAATCGTGGTCAAAGTATAAATTAGTAGAGCAATTAAGTTCGTACTTGATAATAAATTTTGATGGTGGTTCATACCGGTGAGAAGTTCTATGGGAATTTATTACATAATAATGTATTACTGTTAAATCTCAAAGATATGATAGCATGGGAAATGATGCCATGGTTTTAGGATCAATCAAGCCTTGGGCTATGTGATAACAGTTGTTGAGTCATTGACTGCTTTTTATACTGATGCTACAAATCCCACCCTAGCCACAAGATAAGTTGCGTCCTCAACGCTATTCCCATCAGCTGCTCAGAACAAGGTCTCCACTAACACCATAAGAAACGTGTAAGTGCTATCCCTAGGAAAACAAGCTATTAATCACTCCAGCGGAATCACCCCTAGAAATCTATGCATATGTTGCAGCTCCCATCGCCCTCAACCTATGATGCATCTCATATTTAATATAGCATGTTGGAATACCCTGTTAATTTTGTTAAAACTACCTTTGTTTTTTTGGGTGCAAGATACGTATTATGATAATTATATAATATTAAATATAAGACTCCATAAAATCCCCTTAACTAAGTATTAGTAAAAAACCTTAATGAAGTAAGTATTGATTGTCACCCTCCACCCACTTCATGAAAATAAAGTAATTTGAATGAAATTTTCCATGGAAACACGCATTCACAGCCATGATGGAGTAATGCAATAGTAGATAAAATTTAATGCAGTAGAAGATAAAGGAATGGAAAACCTTACCACCACACCCAATTTTGAGATCATTATGAAGTACACTAGTTAAAACTAGTAAGGGTGGCTTAATATTGGTATACTGATTAGGATAATTGATTAGCTTTGGGCACAAATGTGGCATTGTTTTTATCATTTCAATTCCAAAGTGTATTCATGATTAAGGGATCCATTGGATGTTTGAAAATGGAGATAAGTATGACAAGAAGTCACATAATCATTTGAGTGGGTAACAACTCCTCTATCGTTCTCTAAAGGAGAAGGTGAAGTTGGGTCTAAAATAATACTCTTAAGTTTGACACAGATAACTTATGATGTCAATTACACTAGTTAATCACCTCCCCCATCCTTTCCTATAATAATATATTACCAACAAACTTAAGGCACTCTTAATGTTCATATGGAATCCCTTAATATGAAATTTAAGATTAGGAGGATTGATCATTATGATATACGAGACAGAGAAGAGTATCAATCTGAGAGTGAAATATCAATATTGGAATATGGCATTTTGGTAGCAATACTTCCAACTATTATAGATATAGGTAATAAAGGTTGAAGATAATTATTGTTGGGTGCATGGGTGAAGTTATTCTTAATCTCCTACAAAGTTATATGGTCCAATCTGCAACATGGCAATGACATAGTTTATAACATAGGTCAAAGGTTTGCATTCACATATTGGACCTAATCATATGATCATCAAGGCATTGACCCAGTGGAACAATGGTATCGTACGCCCCATGAGCTTTATCAGTACACCCCCACAATAAAAAGGATGCAGTGCTCTATCGCACTCAATTATATTTATGTGCAAGTGTAAGAAGGCCACAAGCTACAACACTAAAATCATTAGCAATGTTAGTATTGGAATTTTAATGGATGTTGTTACATTAGTAAGTAGCTTCATTTCTTTGGCTCGTAGTTGTTATTTATATGAAGTCAATAATTACAAGTTATTACTTCACTAATTTGTTTTTATTATAATTTTATTTGTTGTTATTTGTGTATGTGGGTGAGTGTTGTGAATAACCCACATGAGTAAAATCAAGAATTTTAATTTACATGACATTATTGTGGCATGGGATATCATCGAATACAAAAACAAAATGTGAGGAATTTGAGTAATGTGTAGAAGGAAGGTATATAATAGCTCATGGATGTTTTATGCACTAATGTTAACTCAATGCTTAATTTTAAAGGGGACGGAGCCTTGACCTGATGTAGTGCATGGTGTAAGGTCTACCATAGTAGGAAGTTGTAACCATAAGCCCAATGGTTAGCTTAATCAATTTAACCATTCATCCAAGGAAATATTTAGGCCAACGAGTCAAATTCAATCAAGTACCTCAAATACAAGATGTTTATGTCAATTGTTTGCATAACAACACTTCATACCAATCACTAAATCACAAATTGAACTCTAGCACTATCAAGCCTACCTTGCAATATCAAAGAGAAAATTCTATCCATGTCAATCTAACTTAGTAGTAAGTCCAATTCCAACAAACCTTTAGTCATGCATGTTCATTGTTAAGTCTACCATGTGAATTCTAAAAGAGAAGTACATCCAAGTCAATCTAACCATGATATGTGCTACTAAGTTTGTTCAAGTGAATCTAAAAACATAAAATCAAATGTCTAAGTCCAATTTGCCACAATTATCCCTCTATGTTATCTATGTAATCCCCATTCATAGGAAATATGACCTTAATTTGAAAACACAAATATTAAATTCATTAAATCATGCCAAATTTTAATTTATGTAAAATATAACTTATTTTCATATGGAAGATTGTATTGTGTTTGTTTTTTGTGTCCTAAAAGGGTGATAATGATTACTTGGTGAAGATAAATGGCGTTGAGTGTAGCATGAGGTTGTGTTTTTTTTATTCCCATGGAATCTAGTAGTTTTATGGAAGTTGTGTTGTTTTTATTCCTTTAGTGTAAGATGGTGCTATGTTTATGAAACTTCAAACTGTGTTCAATGGTCAATATTCTTACCAATGCTTATTCTATAAACCTTATTGAAACTTGTTGTAATGTATGTGGTGCCATAAATTCTTATCCATCATATTGTATACTTTGTTGTGTTCTTGTATTTCCTTGTGTCATTTTTTATCCATATCAATCAAACATAAATAAGAAGACTCATCAGCTCCATAACCATGTTGATTGCATGTTGTATGATAGGAGTTGACTACTCCTTGTCCATGCATGACTTATATGTGGTAGGCTAACAAACTATGTCAATGGTACATGTACCATGTGTCTATTGTGTGTGGTGCGTGTTGTACAATGTTCTACATGTGGAACTTATGGTGAAACTATGGATTATGTGTAATGTGTGGTGCAAGGGGAACAAACTGTGTCTATGTGGTGTTTATTGCATAATTTGTGTTGTGTGTTAGGTAGTCTAAAGGGTTGAACTGGTCAGTTAATTAATTATATTAATTCAACTAACTCTATTTCTTATGGAGTTATCAAGTTACTTAGTTATGTTGAGTACCATATTGACATGGTCAGATGACATGGGAAACCAAACTATACAAATAAACATTATGCAGAAATTCTATGAGGTTCTGAGTAAAGAGTGCTCTTAGGGGGTGGGTGAGACTCCTATAATGTTTTTTTTTGTTCATGCCTAAGATCATTGACAACGATTCAGTGCCTTTCTCCTTGATCTAGATATTATTGATCTACAAGCTTAGCTTGGGATCATTAAGGAGGAAAATATTATGAATAAATTTATAAATAAAAATGACAATGTCAATAAAATATTATGTCACTAAAAGATAATTTTTTTAAATATACAGAAAGTGATATTGTGAGTCATTTAGGTTATATTAGTATGTCTCTCATATGTCATTACAAACATCTAAGTTCCATTAGGATCAATCAGTATCTAGAATTATTATCAAATGCACCATCATCGTGGACATCGATATTGTTGGCATCATCATCATCAATGTCATGTGCTACATCAACATGATTTTAATAATCATGTTTCTTATGTCAAGTTCCTGGGCTAGTTACCCTTATTGATATCTTAGACCTCATGCGATGTCCATGTCGCTATTATGGTCAATTCAATGCATTGGGGTGAATTATGTTTCTATTAGGACCAATCAATATCAAATAATGTTATAATGACCCGCATCATCATTATTGACATTGATATCATTGTTGTCATCGACATCCTACCAAATATTGTAGAAATCATCATTTCCATATTTATCATTGTTAATATGTATCATCATCATCATCAATAAAATTTCATTAAGCGCACTCTAATGTCGTTAGGGACCATAGGATTCCATTTGGGTTATTTATCATTAATTAGCATCTCTTAGTTTCCAAAATGACCAATCAGGCGCTACTTATGTGTAATGACCCTCACGAGGTCCAAACAAAACCACTAACATGCGTGCATATTCTTAAAACTAGATCAGATAAAATTTGTAGTACATCTAAATTTTTCGTTCTACGACAATAAATGAATTCATATAATTTTAACATACCTGGAAATCATTAGTTGGTGATGTTTGAGGATGAGGCCAAAGGTTATTTTTCCTGGATCCACTGCTGTTGTAGTCACTATATTGCCAATCATTGATAACCCATCGGTTTCCTCCCTACCATACCCTAACAGTTACTCTCCTTTCCCTAGGTCCCCCATGCTCTATGGGACTGACAATATGTGGCTAACAACGGAAATACAATGCCAGAATGGTACTGGGAGGCTCCCAACCTCGCTCATGTTGTATTCAACCACACTCTTTCGTAGTTGCCTCTAAGTCACAAAATTGATCTGTGCTCACACTATGGAAACCAGAAGAGGAAAAAGTCCCCTTCTCTTCCTCATTTTCCTCTTTTTGTTAACCCTTTCGTTAATAACAATGCATCTATGCATCACTTTAGTTTAACTGATTCTTTCCTTAATTGTTTTATTTATTTATTTTATTCACTCAACCTTATTTTCTTATATTAGGTCATATTTTACTTAGTCTTAAGTTTTGTTTAGTTTAGTTTAGTTTATTTAGTTGATGTATTTACTTAAGATATTTATTTATTTATTATTATTACTTTATTACTCTATTTATTTTATTTATTATTAGTATTATTATTTATTTATTATTATTTATATTAGGTTTATTTATATTTTATTATTTTAATTATTATTATTTATTTATTTCATTTAACAAATCCGGATATGTTTTTGTTCTTTAAGACTAATTTTTGGGTGAAAACACGAAGTTGGGAAACAATTCTATGACAAATCTTTTTTTTTTTGTATAATTTCCAATTTCTTGGCCGAGAAAAAAGTCAACAAGTTTTTTCGGCTGAGAGTTGTAATATTTCTTGGACGGGAAATTAACCACGGTTAACATTCTCTCATCCGAGAGTTTTTCCATAGTTAGATAACTTTTCAGCTGAGAACTTTAAACCTTCTTGTCCGAGAGTATTGGCATAATTTTTACATTAAACTCTCGGAAATGTTTCTGAGCTGAGAGATTAGATTCCTTTTTAACTCTCAGCCAAGAAATTTTTAATTATATAAATCCAAACCCCTTCCCCACCTAGCCGACCGTCGTCATAATTTTCCTGGTTTTTCACTCTGAGGCTTTTAACCCCGAAAACCAAGCCGTTTCTTTTCACACTTGGTTATTGTCTTTTCGGGCTTCTGCTTATTCCATCGTCTTCATTTAACTAGTTTTTCGGTCAGGGTAAGAGGCTTTCAGGATTTCGCTTAGTCCACCATCGCACCATTTGAGGTTTTTCGTTCAAGCAGGGTAACCATTTTCCGTGCTTGGTAAGGCATTTTTGGGCTTGCAAACAGAGTTTGGGCACCCATTTCATGTGTCGTTTTAGTCTAACATCATCATTATTATGGTTCATGCTAAGACGAACGGGTTTCTGCTCAATTAGGTCATAATTTTCTGTACATGCATTTTTTCATTCTTTGCATTCGAATATACATGCTACCTTTCTTTCTTGAAATTACCACTTGTCAATTCGTTGTGTTCAGACTCTCTATATTCTATTTATGCCACCATTTTTGTATTGAATATACCATCTCTTAGGGGATCAATATAAGTGTTGGGCTATAGCCCAGACCCAGGCTTTATACCATTAACTTCGCACCAACAAAAGACCCACAGTGTTGGCCCTTTCGGTAACAACCTGTGAGCAGGTTGCAGTCTCACCCGAAATAGCTATGGGGTGCCACAAAATCAGGTCTCTGCAAGCAGAAGAGGGATATTACTGTACCTTTAGTTTC
This sequence comes from Pseudotsuga menziesii, assembly GCA_001517045.1. Classification (NCBI taxonomy): domain Eukaryota; kingdom Viridiplantae; phylum Streptophyta; class Pinopsida; order Pinales; family Pinaceae; genus Pseudotsuga; species Pseudotsuga menziesii. Next base: position 407,131 of record LPNX010046527.1, on the reverse strand, counting down.
TAACACTTATAATCATACAATGCAGAGCTTTAATAGTTACTTATTTAGCTTCGTGGTTAGATAAACAAATAGTGCCTTGCTTAACCCTTTACTGGGAATTCCAGCAAAGTTAGTATTTAGCAGTGATCTTACTTATCAGTTATATATTTATCAATGCATAAAAGAACACAACAACAACACAAAAAAAACCACAACACACGATATAACATGGTTCACCCCCAGTTTAGGGGTTACGTCCACAAAACTGTGTTTTATTCAACTCTTTACGAAAACCACAGTTCTGATCTGCGCACTCACCTGCAGATCCCTTCAAGTCCTCAAAGCCGTGCACACAGCCGCAGGCCTCTATGCACACAGCTGCAGATTTCCTTAATCACCCAAAACCCTCTACGCACACAGCTGCAGAGGTCGTCCACGCACACAGCTGGCACTTAACCTTCTTACCAACAAGCCTTAGCTTCACATCAATTCATTTTACATCAAAAGCCTAAAATGACTTCTTTACAAGAGTGCTTATTTATAGTGCACTTATTACAAAACCATGGGCTTAAACCATGGGCACCCCGAACCCTAAACCCTCGACTTAAACCATGGGTTTATTACAAAAAGAAGGTTTTTACTCAACCCCGACACCCCTAAGACTGTTTTGAGTCATAACTATGCTTAGAACTTCCACAAAAACCGCGGAGTTACCAAAATTAGGGACCGTTAAGGTGTGCGCCCCAAAAGGCCCCTAAGACTCACCGTGGCCCATCCCGGGACACTATGCTGCTCTTCTGGTAGACGAACTTTGTCAGCGAAGATAGTGAACTGCTTGTTGAGACCACGCATGATATTGTCGGCTGCTTGCTCCTTTTTGACCAACTCCTGCAATACTGCAGCTGATGCTTCGCTGGACTTTTTCTGCGCAAATGCATCATATTCCTTCAGAACTTTGAGTTGGGTGTCCACAGTAGTACTCAACTCGAAAGCTTCGCTGATAAGTGGCTGCATAGAATTTTCCACTTCTGTTGCTTTTTCTCTGCATGACTCAATTTCCTGCTGGAGTTCATTGCTTCGCTTTACCTTGAGCATTTTCTCCATAGGCGGCAGAGTCTTAATTTCCACTTTTACTGTATCCAACTCTGTCTGTCGCTGCCTAATGGTTTCTTGCAGCTGTTCGACTTTTGGATGTTCCTGCAGGGTGGTCTAGGCCTCAACACTGTCTTCTAGCAGCTTTGTTGCGCTGCTCACAATATCCGAGATTTTTGCTGCGGAAGCCTGAATGTCTACTCGACTTTGCTCCCTGACCTCTGGTGGGCTCTCTGGGGTGATGCGGAGTTGAAGCTCCGAAATCTAAGCCTTATGTTCTGCTTTGAGCTTCTCTATTTCACTGTGAGACTGCTGTGCATAGTCTTTCAACTTGACTAATCTTTTTTCGATTTCTTCCACCAGCTGTACGTCGAAGTCAGGAAGAATTCGACATGCCTCATCCAAAACTCGTACCAGTGTAATCCACTTACATTTTGCATCCCTCTTTCTCTACTCCGCTGCCTCGAGCTGCGTTGCGAAGCCCAGCTGCTAACTTATGGCATTTTCCAACTGCATTTGCGAATAGTGGTCTCATGCCTGGATTTCCTTCATAATCGCTAACTGACAGAGATGTAGCTCCATCATGGACATCTTAGTGTAATCGATTCTAACCATCATACTCATCTCTGAACGAGACGTTGCATCCGTTAATATGAGGGCTGCACTCGACACTTGGCCTTTGTTATCTCTGGCCGGCCATTGCCTTAGGTCTGGCTGCGCGCTTACGGGGGCACTGCTTGCTGAAGTGCGAGTCAGTGATTTTTCTACTAAGTCCGTCAACTTCGGGATTTGCTTTGTTATGTCGATGATGGCATCAAGATGCGTGTCTGCAAACTCTGACCATTTCTTTGTGAGAACTTCTGTGGATTGTGACAGAGCCTAATTAAGCTCCACTTGTCAGGGTGGGCTATTTGTCAATATTCTTGTCCTTCGACGCTTTCGTTTTCTTTCGGGACTGAAGTTTGGTCACTTCTTTAGCCTCTGGTGACTTGCGCTTATCTGGCCGATTAGGGTCTGAGATAGTTTTGACCGAATCCTCTTCTTCTCCTTCATCTCTGCCATCTCCACCCTGGTCTCTTTCACTCTACTACGACTCAATTTTCTCTTTGATGTCCTCTGGGGTGTCTTGCTGCTGCGTCTGACTATGGCTAGCGCCCACATTAGTGACTGGAGGGATTGGAATGCGGGGCTTTGTTCCACTCAGCCGACCACTGCTAAATTATCATGAGGATGTCTTATTTGGTGAACACATATGGCAACTTCCAACATGCCTTCTTCTGATCTGCATGGGCTTGGATAAAGACATTGTGCATGTCAGACCTGAAGTTGGCCACTCCATCATATTGAGAGAATAGCTCATTACTGAGCCGTGGGGTCTTCACAATCTCATATGAGATACTCATGGCATAAAAGGCGAACATAGTGTTCGTCATCTTCTAGGATGCTTTGTCCTACGACACCCAGAGTGATGCATACCTCGCTGCACCTGACATGCTTGGAGGTACATCAATAAACTGTGCCTTGGTGGGCTCTTTCCACCCGATCAAAGCAATAAGTACGATCAACCATGAATAGTGAAAGGGTCTACCTTTTTCCTGCACGTTGCAGGCATCTTCAAGAAATTCCTTAGTGATGTATGCTGCCCAGTTGTAAATGTGGCCTTCCACACAGTTCGCAACAATACTTACAATCGGGGCAGGCACTTCATATGGTCTACACTTTCTTATCAATTTGCAGGCTAAGAGTTCAGCGGCGAAGTGGATGTTGTGATGCTGAATGGCCGAGGTTTGATACCCTCGCTTCCCTTTTGTCAGCCCAAAGCATTCCTTCATGCTATGTGCTAGCTTCACATCTTCATGCTTTCATAAAAACTCAATGCTAGGGTCAGGTCCTTCCTTCGGCAGGCTTATAATCTGGTGAATGAGTTCTCCATTGATAGCGATTTTCTGGTTTTCGATCCATAGGTACCCATCATGTACCAATGCCAATAATTATTTGACCACCACGATTACTTGTGTGCTACGACCGAAGTGGGGCACATCGAGCATCTTCAACAAACCAGCTTTGTCCAAGTCAACAGCCCACTATTTCACTTCTAATAAAGTCGCTCCCGTCTCCTGATAGCGGACAGAGTGTAAGTATGTCCCAGGTGCAAACTGTGGAAATTTCTCCTGATCATTTGTATCATGGTCGGCGTACTTGAGCTGGTCTATTTTCCCTGTCATTGTCCCGACCAGCTGCACACCCAGTGGCAGCGAAGGGGTGCGTAATGTGAACTTCTTCGACCGCCGAGGGAGCTGAAATCCTGGTCGAAATGGTGAAAGATATGGTGGACGCTGCATTGCAATATTCTCATCCTCTTCAAGCGGGACCTCTGCTGAGCCGAACGGATTCATCTCGGGGTCCTCCGGTGTTTTCCGTGATTGCGTGTGTCTGTCTTCATTCCGCTTCGAACGCACTTCATGTTTAATTTTTTTTTTGGTAGAGCGTGTCTGCATTGGCTGGGTCGATGTTAGGAGAGTCTCGTTGTAGGGTGCAGACGCAGGTGGGTGGCTGAAAAGGTGTGGCAGACCCTCCTGTTCAAATTCTCTCACTAAATTCTGGAGCTCGCTATCAGCTGACATGGATGCAATTGTAAAACTCAAGAAATTGTAGAATGCAAACGTCGTAGGTGTGGGTGTCTTCTTATAGAATCCATCCATGATATCTGTCATAACTGTGCATTGATGATACCAAATCTGACAGAGATATTGTCCAAACGGTGGTAGATTTTCCAAGATCTCATTAATACAGGTAGTTAATACAGGTAACGTACCAACGCCGCCAATTTTGATTTCTTCCAACGGTCATATTTTAACCTTTGGATGCACCAAAATAAGGACATTTGACATTTCCTGATACCAGCTTTGACATGGATTCGAACTTCAATCCATAACAAAATGTCTTCCACCACCTCAATGATTCCTTTCATTTCTGAGATCCCTGTCAGAGATAGGTCCTGATATTCATGGAGAAGTTGGGTCACTTTACTCACCATTTCGTCATCCCAATAATCTCCAATGGTAGCATACTTAGGGTTGTCTTCTGACCCCATGTTTACGGTCCACGTCTTCAGGGGCTGAGTCACTTCAGGGGCTTCGACTGTTGGTCCATGCACTTCGTAGTGTCCTTTTGACTCAAGAATGTTAATGTTGTGAGGATCGTCATCCTCATCAATTGCGAGGTTATAACATTCTACTGCATTGGCTTCCTGTGCCTTCCAATCAGGTTGGTATTCTACTATTTCTTGATCATCAAATACTTTAGTATGGATCAACCTAACAGTTGCGTCCAAAGCAGGAGAAACCTCATTAATAGAAAATGTCAGCACAAAAATATCAACAAGACAATCCCAACTTATAGTACCGTGGCAAAGCTCGACCTCCGCATACCAGTTCTTTGTGATAGGTTCCAGAATATGCACAAACCTATGTACCCATTCTTCCTGAGGTACATGCTGCCACACTTCGTAGCACTATGCCAAATGTTCCCGAGGGCTATTCTTTCCATCAAACCTGCTTCGCACCTCCCGAGTTTGGTCCCTGAATATTAGGTAAAGGGACTTCTGGCACGCTTCCCAACTATGAATGTACTTTTTGTGACCATTCCACCATCTAGTTGTTGTGGCTCTAAATGCTGAATCCAGAGTCTCCATTTTCTGTGAGTCTGGTACTTGCTCTGAGAATTACACAATAAACTCTTCTGGGTTTGTCGAACCATAAAAAATAGGCAAGGTTCTTGTTTGTGAGCCAAGCCATATGAGAGACTTGGTAATTCTGGCACATCTATGGCCATGTAGCTCATATAGTTTATTCTGCCAATTCTCTAGGCCATCATCTGAATCTATCATGCAGGAGCTGTCACACTGTCAATCCATGATACCTTTGGTAGTAGGATCAACATAATCTTCTTCCTTCGCTGTGATATTGTAGATGTGGTCCAAAACATCCTGGTCTTCATCTCTTACTGGCTCTGTGTGTCTCTCTCCTTGAGAAGGATCGAATGGAACTATGACTCTCAGTTCTTTTCCTTTGAAATTCATCTGTCTCTTCTTCAGGTTGATGACTACATCATTGTCTAATGCCCACTCAATACCTAGCAATGCTGGATAGGGGTTGTTGTCGTCAATGATCTCAATAACTTCGAAGTCTGCTACAGTACAGATGCCATCAATATCTACTGGGACATTAGGGAATCGTCCTAGGGGCACAATCTTCTCCTGATTGGCTAATCTCAATTGTATAGGGGACCAATCAAGGGTAGGTTTTCCCATTTGTTCCCAAGTTTGCTTAGTTAAGGCATTTACCTCTGATCCTAGGTCCAAGATAACATCAGTCATATCATACTCTCCTATCTAAGAATTCAATCTAATTTCCCTGCCAGTTCTCCTGACTCTATTAATAGCTTTTGCCTGACCAGAACTTTGCTGAGGTTCGCATGAAGCAATAACTTTCTGCAACTCACTGAAAGCATTCTGATTTATTAAGAGCTTCAGACCACTCTGTAAAAATGAGGATAATGTACTTACTTTATCTGTCGAAGCTTCTTGCGGCTGCGACTGTTGCTAATGTTGTTGCGCATGTGCTACTGATGTGCTAGGAGCAGCAAAATCTCTCTTGGCTTCCATGAATGTCTCTTTTTCTCTTTCGATATCAAATGCTGGGACTTTCTCTGGGGCCTTACGAACCCAAGCCTCGTCAAGATGTTTCTCCTTATTTTGTACTTCCGTTGTAGCTCCACTCCAGGTAACAACATTAATGGCTGGGACAGGTCGTTGCTCCACAGAAATCATCTGAATATTCTGAGTAGGGGTACTGTTTCTTTCTTGAATCTTAGCTATCAACTGCGGGCACTACTTGATTACATGATCTACTACTCGGCAATACCGACATGTCGTAGTTGGGTTCCGATAGTCTCTTGCTAGATGCCCGGCCTGGTTACAATTGTAACACAAAACCTAGCCTCTTCCTCTTCCGGCCATACCACCATGACCACGACCTCCAAAAGTACCTCTACTTGATGCACCATCGCGGTAACCATAGCCATCATTGCTCTGTCCCTCATTTTGTACCTGATAGGTGTTGTAGGTGCATTCTCTCATGAGGTCATAATTGCGACACTCATCTTCATTATGTCCTACGGACTTATAGAATTTACAATAGGGGTTCTTAGGTACTTTCCCATACCTCTATAGCAGATAGTAGTATTCAGGTCGATGCTAACCTGTTGTTTTGCAGAGATCACAATATAGGACTTGCAGGTTAAATGGGTTTGGCACACCAGTATTCAGGTAATTTCTTACCACAAGACACTGTTCCTTGGCATGACCTTCTGTCTGACATTGTGTACACCAAACCTCTTCGCGACCAGTTTTTCCTCTCTTCATATCGTGAAGCTCCAGAGCCATCGCTGCCAACTGTGCTTGGATTTGAGCGATACCAGAATTATATTCGACAGGAGCAGTTTCAAGCTTCATCGCGATTTCCAGAGCCTCCTGCTGGTCAACAACCTTCTGTTGCATGAGTGGAGTTCTGATATGGGGTAGCAATGCTGCATTGAACCATTCCTTATGCTGCACAGGTCCAATGGTGAAACTGACTTGGTATAGCAGAAATTTTAACCTTTGATCAAAGTCCCACACCGATTCACCGCGCCTCTGCTGGATCTCTTTAAATTCAGTGATACACTGCGACTCTGATTTCGGATTCTTAAATTCCTTTATCATTGCTGCTTTTATATCAGCCAAGACATGGTTCTGAGTGCTAGAAAACTTCATGAACTAGGTTAGAGCATGGTCTCTGAAAGAAGTAACCAGTTGTGCTCTTTTTGTATCTTGATCCATAATGTTCTTAGTAGTCCACACTGCTTTGCATAAAAATTAGAACTGCTCTGGATCCTCTGATCCAGTTCCTTTGAAAACAGGGAGCTTAATGTCGTCATTCATATGGGCCATCGCGGGTCTAGGGGGGGAGGAAGGGGGACTCATAGTAGGTGGGGGGGAACTTACTGGGGTATACTGACCTGTGACAGGAATACTCGAGCTAGGGTTACTTGCAGACTACGATGGGTTCTTAGGGATAATAGGTCTTCGCTGTGGGGTTACCGGAGGGTTTCCAACATAAGGGGTTTCTTCGGGCTCTGAGACTACTGGAATTACGGGGTTAGACTCGGTATTCTAACCTAGGGTATAGGACTTGTTTGTGCCAAAAATTGTTCCTAAGGCTAGGGGAACAAGCCAACACAATCTCAAGAGTAAAACTCAATAAATAAAACAAAGTTTAGGGTTTTTGTTATGATTTAAATGGTTGTAAGCTTCAAGAACAGTCAGGGAATACATTCAGAAGAAAAGTAACAACTAAATCATAAACATAAACTGATAAAGATGCATAACATATAACATAAGATCCAACAGAAAGACTAGGTTGAGGTTTATACATAAAGGATAAGCATTACCAGAAAATACACATTAATTAGCAATGAATTTATCATTTAAGAAGCAAAACAAACTCAATAACAAATCCAACATAGACAGACTGAAGGGGAAAAAGTCATATATTTCATTATTTTATCAGCAAATGCTTATAAGAGCTACAGTACTTATCTCTGAACAAGTTTGCAGACAAAACAGTCTTGTAAACCTCCTGATGCTCCCAAAAATCAGAACCCTCAAAATGTCTTTCTAATTCCTCTAAATAGAAATCTTCTACAAAATCAGTTAGGTTTTCCATCCTAACTGTCTCCATCGACCTACTAAGGTAAAGTAAAAAGTAAATTTTTACAAAATTACAAAATTGCTAAAAATAGCAAATCATTAACAAAAACTATTTGTCAAACAGATTCATTAATCAAAGCATAACTGATTCAAAGCTCCTTCGCTGCTTCAGCAAGTAGGTCTAAACCATCTAGGTTTTGAGACCTCCTCTTTGCTCTTTTATGTTTCTTTTCCATATCAGCTATCTTTTTCTGAAGGTCTTCATTCTCCTGCTGTAAACTTTCAACTGTCTTCTCTAGCTTTGTAGAATACCTGTCAGTGGTTGTCTTCCTCTTTAGCACTTCTTTAGACACTTCTGATAGCTGTAGGAAATGATGATGGACATCTTGAAACTCCTCTATAAGCCCCTTGTTGAATTTAAATAAACTATCATTAGTCTCTTGTAATTGTTTTACCTGTTTCTTGTATTTATGAACTCTTTCCTGCAAGCTTTCATCATCAAAACTAGGGTTTTCCAGTACATTTGCATCCTGCATTAAAAAATATGAGAAATCAACATGAATAATAGACTCTTCTATAATTCCTGCTTGCTTGAGTATAGCTTCATCTTCTTCCTCCCATTCCTGATTTTCAAGAGGACATGCTTTTGCCTTTTCTTCTTCCTGCTGTTTCAAGAGTCTATCTTTTACCTCAAAAATTATTTCAGATAATTTAGAAACAGGCTGACTTGTTTCTTTTGTAGACTGTGACAATTTTTCTAACACAACAGGTTGAGGAGAAGAAGGACTAACCACTGATTTTCCTTTGTTTTTGATGTCTATTTTACCAACTTCTACTTCTTCACTTGAAGTAGTATCAATTACAACAGTCTTTTGTTTGGAATCCAGCTTAGGATTAAGTAGCCTTTTCATGTTCCACATTAGCTTATTGGTTGGCCTAGTTTTAGGCCTTCTGTATGAAGCTACAGTCCTCTTTTTCTTTTTATGAAGTTTAGCTGCTTTGATTTCTGAGGTAAGGAATTCTCCACAGGCTTCAGCACTTAAACCTGCTTCAGCAATTTGCTGCTCATCTTCTAATAAGTATCCTTCATCCTCAGACAAAATGGTGAGGGGACTTCTTGGTTTGGTTTGAACTTCATCTTCAGGTATAGCAGCCTTCTTTTCAACAATAGTCTTAGGTTCTTCAGAATCTGCTACTGGTGTCAATTGCAAACTAGGATGCAATTTTTCTCCTGCAAACAATGAGTACCTGCTTTCAGAGCCAACTGAGGACATTTTGAATTGACTGTCAACCTTTACCTGCTCTGCTACTTTCTTAGCCTTAACAACATCTTTGTCTGCAGGTTTGGTTGTATGACCTAACTTTTTCATCATCACTTTTCCTTTATCAGTCTGCCTCTTAGGCTGCTGATCTTCCTGCTGGGGATGAACATCTGACTAGAACAGGAAGAAGTCCCAAGTCTTATCCTCATGTTGCAATACAATGGTGATGATCAGTTTGATCAGACCATGATGAAAAATTGATTGGGAGGTGTGATCTTCTTGTTGCTTTATCCTGCTGGACATCTTCTGTAGGCTCTTCAAAAAGAAGAAGGGCAGGTTCATCTTTGAGACTCCTACTATGTGTTGGAGGAATCTAAAATGATATTTAAATACATATGAATACCTGCCTTCACAAGTCACATATCTTTGCAATATTCTAATTGGCTTAACCCACTCTTTTCTAAAATTCTGGATAAGAATACCTTTATTCCAATCAGGATTCACATTGGGTAACAGGTATCTGTGAGGTTCAAAGTCAAAAGGTAATTTCTTGAACCAAAGCTCACCCTCATTACTGATCCCAGTGGCCTCTGCAATTAGTTCCACAATTAATTTGAATTTTAAAGCATCCAGGATGACCATATCATCTTTAAGTCCCTGAGCAAACTTACAAGAAACCTGTGCATTGTAGCCATCTATCTTTCTGAAGAAATTCAGCCAGCCTGCTTGTTGGAATAATTCAGCACAATCTGGAAGTTTCTCAATCCAGGTTAAGTCAGTGGGATCAGCCCTATTTACCTTACCACTTTTGCCACTTTTTCCCATCTTTCTCCTTCAGAAATTAGATGCTGTCTGGTTTTAGGGTTCAGAAGATGCTTATAAACTGGCTTTCTGCTCCTTAAAACTTTTTTACCATCTGCAATACACTCCTGGACAGGCCTGTTTGTTTAAAATATGAAGTAAAAATTCCCAACAGGGGGTTAAATTCACCTAAAAACGGGCTTCAATGTTCTATTGTCTCAACCATACAAACTAGGTCTGTGGATAGGTAAACTGTAAGAGTAGATCAATCATAAATGAAAACTGTCATAAGAACAAAATAACACTACTTAATTTCCAAAATGCACCATCAAGCATAATGTCGAACTGTTTTAGAATATAAGCCACTCAAGCTCCTTATTTTAAGGTTAAGGAGACTAGAAGTATAACATGGATTCAGATGTGATATCCTCCTTCAATACAAACTGATTCAAATCATAGAAAACAACACTTAGATTAATATGAAGTGTCCAGCATTTTCAAAGTAATTGAAGAATGTCAGTGAATGTGGCTATTCTATTTTCCAGTATTGTACTCTTCTCTATGTATAAACCAGCCTCGATCTTCAAACCCCAAAATTCTCACAGCTTCAGATTTTGCAAGAGTAATATTAACCACAGACTTCTTAGACCAACTGGATATTTCCTGTATGAGAAGAAAGAAAAACACCACTATCTGCAATATATTCACATTAGCCCAAAAGACTCTCATCGAATCCAGTGTATAAATGCCAACATTATTCTTCAAACCAATTAACTTTGTAAATATGACAACTATCACCAGTTTCTCAAGCAAACTGAAAACTGTCTGTGTGAGGGATGAGCAGAGTAAAACAATTTACAATCCATCTCAATGCTGCTTCCTGTAGACTATAACTATAATTGGCATTAGGTCTGACAGGAATCTCAATTAGTCAGCTCATAACAACCATAATGCATCAATATCAGAGTTATTTGAGTGTATTGAAGGGCCAAAATATAAACAACTTTATCTCAAACTGTCTTGACCTTCAAAAACCTGAAAGGTTTAAACCTAGGGCTATTTTGATGCCCTGTTCAATAAAATTCTTCAGGACAGCTCCAAACATTTATTTCTGGGGTTAACATTTCATTTTGAAATCTATTCTAACTTCTGCATCAACCAATTTCTCCATAACAACCTCCAGTGAGAAAATTCCTAATTTTTTAATTATGGGGGTTTATATTGAAATACCTACCAATTGTTCAATTGCAATGGTTTAAACCTTCATCTTGAGCTGTTAACTACCTCTCCTTGAGTGTACAGATGTCTTTACGTGTTTACTTTGACTGCAGGTAACGGGATGGAAAAGCCCTAATTTTTGCTAGCCTTCATAACTCTGTCTCTGCCCTGCAGCATATAATCCACCTTTCTAACGCTTTGATTTACTTCACGAGCCCTCCTTTCCTCTGATAATGCGTGTGAAAGGCAAATCATGCCACCTTATACCAAAATTTACTGATAACTGTCAAACAGATCCCGCATTATAGGCAATGACGAGCATGATTTGTTTCGAGATTCAAAACCACCTGAAATCGTGTTGAAACTGCAGCTAACACGTATGAAACAGCTCACCATATGTGATTAGACATTCACAGATCAAAATCCTGATAAAATCTTGCTTAAGAATTGAAAAATAAAAGGGCCGCGATATTCTTGTAGCGCGCCCTTTGTAAATTTTTTGTCCAGCGCTACAAGAATATCTCCCATGCTAATTTTTCGCCATTTTTCAGCTTTTTGCTAATTTGTCGGAGGTTTAAAAACTGCTAAAGTGATAATCATATCTAGGTGTGCTCAAGATAAACATTTATGAATCAAATCTTTGATATAATGACCTTTCCTTTAACCCCTTTAAAATGCAAAGGACCAAAAAATCAAATAAACCTATAAAAAGTAAGCTCAAAAAACCATCTAATCAACCAAAGAGTTCCTAAAGGAAACTCAAAATGAGACTTAAAACAAAACCTTAATTGAAATAAAATGAGAAAACAAACCAAAAATGGAGAAGTCAAACCAAAATTGAAGAAAAAATTTACTGACTTAACAGGACTCAAAATTTCTCTTGTACCTTTTGCCACTTCGCAGCAAACCACTTTGCTCGTCGAAGGTACTTTCACTTGCAAAAATAAGTTAGTAGTGCTAAATCTAACAGTCTGATTCAATGAGAAATATACCTTTTTTAGCCAATAGCATTTTAATTCTCAAACTAAATGAATTCAAGTACTTACCCCTTGGTCCTTTGAAGAACTGTCGTTCGGCTTCGCTGAAGGACGTACTTGTGTCAATGGCGAACTCCATCACAAATGCTTCAAGGGTTCATGTTGTCCAGAAATCAATAGCGTGGGATATCTTGTTGTTCACCCTTTTCAGTATATTAATTCTTGCGGGGGTCCAATCAGGAAACTGAAGTTCTTGGAAGTTCGTCCTTCTCTCTGTTAACCTAGATAACCACTGGTGCAACTCTATGTGGATACTACCAAAGAAAATTTCATACACATCAGAAAAAACATACCTTTGTAAAAATTCGTTTGCACTACGACACGGATCTTTGTTCTCTTGTACAACAAATTTCAGATAAGTCTCTTCAATCCAATCACCGATTTCTTTCACTGAGGGTCTCCAAAACATAGCCCTCGAGGTACGACGTAAACCCCTCTTGAGCAGATACTGAGTTCAACTGGCAACGAAACCAATTTTTTGGGCTATAGGGCAGACCCGGGCTTTATACCATTAACTTCGCACCAACAAAAGACCCACAGTGTTGGCCCTTTTTGCAACAACCTACTAACAGGTTGCAGTCTCACCCGAAACAGCTATGGGGTGCTGCAGAATCAGGTTTCTGCAAGCAGAAGAGGGATATTATTGTACCTTTATTTTCTAACACTTATAATCATACAATGCAGAGCTTTAATAGTTACTTATTTAGCATTGCGGTTAGATAAACAAACAGTGCCTTGCTTAACCCTTTACTGGGAATTCCAGCGAAGTTAGTATTTAGCAGTGATCTTACTTATCAGTTATATATTTATCAATGCATAAAAGAACATAACAACAACACAACAAAAACCACAACACATGATATAACGTGGTTCACCCCCAGTTTAGGGGTTACGTCCACAGAACTGTGTTTTTTTCAACTCTTTACGAAAACCACAGTTCTGATTTGTGCACTCAGCTGCAAATCTCTTCAAGTCCTCAAAGATGCACACACAGCTGGAGGCCTCTGTGCACACAGCTGCAGATTTCCTTAATCACCCAAAACCCTCTGCGCACATAGCTGCAGAGGTAATCCACGCACACAGCTGGGACTTAACCTTCTTACCAACAAGCCTTAGCTTTGCATCAATTCATCTAAAATCAAAAGGCTAAATTGACTTCTTTACAAGAGTTCTTATTTATAGTGCACTTATTACAAAACCATGGGCTTAAACCATGGGCACCCTGAACCCTAAACCCTAGACTTAAGCCATGGGTTTATTACAAAAAGAAGGTTTTTACTCAACCCCGACACCCCTAAGACTGTTTTGAGTTGTAACTCCGCTTACAACTTCCACAAAAACCGTGGAGTTACCAAAATTAGGGACCATTAAGGTGCGCGCCCCAACAATAGGCGTTAACCAAAATGCCGCCAACCTACCGGAATCCAGTAGCCAAATTCTAGTTTAAATAATAATTTAGAGGGTTTAAATCTCAATTTTAACAATCTGTGTGATCTGGGTGGTTTTAAAAATAGGGATTTAGTCTAGAAAAGGAAATTGAAAGTGATAACATTGCAAATTGATGATAATAACAATTTCCCAGTAAACAATTGGTCGATTTTATCAAAGATCGACTGAAAAAGTGGGGCGTTTTAGTTATATTTTATCTTACGCATCTTGCCGAGTAGTTGTAGTATGAGTTTACTGCCTAGCTGTAGGGTTTGTATATAGCCTATATATAGCCCTGTCTATGCTTTTAAACTTTTCTTTCCTGTCGTGGTGCTCTGAGATGCTGAGGTGTGGCACTGTGAGGTGCTGAGGTGTTGGATCCAGTTATGAGAGCCGGCATATTGAAATGCTCACTACCCACCAATGAATCCAGTTCCACGTGTAAGTAATTAAGGGATCATTACACATAACATTATATACATGAATTTACTGTTTGAGAATCAAACGCAACATATAGTGGCTAAACGTTAGACTTAACGAATATTACCAACAAAAATGACTTTGAGACATGTTGTTTCCATATGATTATATGGATTAAGACATGTTACTGACAGATGATGAGAACTCTTGGGCCCTGCTAGGAATTGATTGGCAATTTGATAAAAAATCTATAATTAACTTAAATAAATAAACCATGACCGAGCAATCATTCAGTCGAGAGGGCGAGCATAGCTAGTCGAGAGGGATGAGTAGTGATACATAGGTCAGCCAAGGTTACCTCCTCAATGAACCCTATGATTAAATGTGCCTTTTGGATAAGAGTGCTTTGACTAGATGTAGCAGGTGCCATAGATGTAAATAAGGAGGTTAAAAAGGAAGGGGACTAGCTGGATAACAACATGGATAACAAACTAGCAAGAAATGACTAGCTATGCTGAGTAAATGAATTTTATATATGCTTAGGCCAACATTCTTAGGATGGAGAGGCCCCTTGTTATTTTCTTATCATTGTTGTTTCTCACACTAAGCCCTATGATAAGCCATACACTACTCTATGTTGTTGTCATAAAACTAGTGGTATTCATATAATTTGTTAGTCTCAGGTCTAGGATGGTTCTAAGCACATCTGGGTTGACCCTACTATGGAGGACTGAAAGTGTCTATAGGTGGTGTAGTAGCAATGGGAGGAGAAACAATGGGTATTGGTGATGTCTAAGGCTATTAGATTTGGTGGTTACGCTGTAATATCTACATGGGTGGTTATTATTGTTAAGAAGACTATGATGGGGAATCATATGGCTATGCAGTAGATGATACAATGCCTAGATGGGATTGGTGTCTCGGTCATAGCTGGTAGGGAACATAGCTAGTAACAAAGGTACCTTATCCCCTTTCACCATAAATTCTACCCCTCAAAACTAGTCACTTTCGACCGAGTTTGTGCATGCAAGCTCGACTAAGAAGGAGAGGAATTGACTTTATTTCATCGAATAATACTTTATTTAGGACGAGTAATTCCTTATGAGGAGGTATTATGAACTGAGGCCAGTTCCTAAGAGTTTATTTTTTTCCTTTCCTACAAAGGAGTGAGCAACCAACCATTATTTTACCTTGGTTAGGTCATTCACCATAGATTTTAACAACTTGTTCACTTCCTCCATGCTCATAGGATTCCTATACAAATGTTACTGGTATAGTGGGTTGTTAATAGTTCTTCCCCCCGTACATAGGTGTTCCTGGGTGAATATAATAGTACCACTCCATCCATCCCATCATCTTAGGTTGAAGATATAAAGCTTGGGTATAGGTTGTTGAATCCCATTGGCCCGCCCCCAATAGTTTAAAGTTTAGTGACTATGAATCTCTTCCATAGAATGTGACTAGGGGGGGTAAATATATCCTATTATATTGTGGTACCTCCAATTTGGATTCCTGACTTTAAGTAAGTGCTTGTTGTGGAAATTTTAGTTTTCCCTAAGTTGATGGTTGAATTCCATGTACATGCCAATGTTTCAATTATCATTTGGGGAGGTATCCATGCACAACCTAGAGAATCAATCTTATTTCATAAGGTTTACTTTAATAGAAATACGTTGACTCGATCCAAGTGAAACTATACCAGTACTAAAATGAAAGTCCTGGCCATGGTATACATGGTCCATATGTTTGAGCATTATTTGTTAAGTGGGTATTTTAAATTCTTCATAGATCATTGAACTGTGAAGTCAATAAAACTATGTTTGGAGGTCATATCTAAATATGGTGACTCTTATTTTAGGAATTTGTCTTTGAGTTAACTATATCTATCTACAACATCATATATAAGCATGAGTAAGAGATAAGCACGAGTAAGAACTACCGTAAACATGGTATTTCAATAAGGAGAACATGAACACCATAAATTAATGGGAATAAGAAGAAGCACCAAGCTAAGTAATGAGTACAGAGGTTACTAATAATACTTATAGTAAATGTATTAGCTACGTAATATTCATAATGTATGAGCATATTGTAGAGTGATCTAAATATATTTACTAGAATAACCCTAGTTATATCAGTATTCTATGTAATTTATTATAAAAAATACAAAGCATAGTTTTTGAGGATGATCCAGACTAGGTATGTCCCTTCGTGTTCGTCATAATTTAGAGGCTAATTCAGACTAGGTATGTCCCTTCATGTCCACCATATTTTTGAGGCTGATCCAGACTAGGTATGTCCCTTCGTGTCCACCATATTTTTGAGGTTGATCCGGACCATATCCAATATTAGATGCTTACTAGAACTACTTAGTAAGAATGAAAATAGAAATCGTAGGTGGAAGACTGTAATATCCCAAACTGAATCTGGTATAGATTATAGATAATTTGACATTATGACTCTTGACATGTCTCTGATCAATACATTCCTTAACCTCTATTTTGTTTGTAAATGAGGGTGTAATCTTTGAATAGGGTTTATTATTAGGAACTTTCACAACACAATTCAGGGTTTGTTATCATACTAGACTTGTTGATATTTATACTCAGTAATGATCTTTATTTGTATCCAATATCAGACTTAACCAAGAGATTCATAAAAATTGCAATATACATCCATAAATAATAGCAGCGTAGAAATAATGTAGATTCAGGAAATTATCAGATCTGATATGAGAAGTACCTTGGACAACAATAACTGAGATGGCAGTGTTTTAAGCCTTAAAAGAGTTGAATTGTAGATGACTATACAAATTCTTTTAGTGATCAAGGTGATTCCCAAATTTTGAAGATAGCAAATGCCGAAGAATGTCCTAGCTATGCAAATAACTAATTTCCCAGATTGATGGTTCACGCCATCTCAAATAGTGATAAGGGTGGATTGCTTGATGGTTGTAGTAACCTAATATAAACACGCATATTAATGAATATGCTTCAACGAAATGGAATCTTTGAGTACCACGCTCAACTAAGAGCACCTTGGAACGTGTTGATCCCTTCCTTCTTATGTGCATGCAGATCTCAATTAATAATGGTAAGTCAATCTCTGAGGGCTGTAGCAGTTTGATGTAGAAACGTAGATGATGAATAGGCCCGAATGGAAGTGGGTTTACTTGAGATTTATCCCTAGATTGGATGAAGGGCATCGAGATAGACAAATGATGCCTCTCTTCAGTGTATGCAAGCCTTAAATATTTGAACACGATCTCTTTAGTACTCCATCCCTCTTATCCAAGGAAATTTAAGTGAGCCTTCTTTGCATTATTTCCTTCATGTAGAGATCACGCTTATTAAACAGGCTGATTTCCCTCGTGATAATCCTCTACTCACTAGTAACTTGTGACCAATAGAATGAACCCTTACCCACAGTAAATTGCTGCCCTGTGGTTTTGAGGAGGAATGGATGGAGATAACCACAATTTCAATATACAATTCAGCAGTAGCAGTATAGAGGAATATTGTTACCTAGAACTTGGTGGAGACCCCCCTTCCTCAACAATGATAGGATCCTTGCCATGATTAATGAATGAATACGCCCAACTATAAACTTTAAGGAAGCTCCAACAATTCCCTAAACACAATGAATATATGATGCAATGAAGTACACAATGGTGAATATAGATGATTCACCCTAGAAATTGGTTAGGTTGTATAGATTTTACCACCGAATCTAATTAGGTCGAGGCAATCCACCCTAAACCCTAACTAGCTCACCGAGCTCCCAAAACATGTTTCCAAAAGATGAACAATAACAATGATAACCTTTTGGTTCAACTAACCTTATTATATATATTTTAGGGTTTGAATGTTAGTTTTAAGGTTTGCAGGAATGCTACTTTTAGGGTTTGCATGCATGTCACTTTTAGGGTATGCATGCATGTCACTTTTAGGGTTTGAATGCATGTCATTTTTAGGGTTTTCATGCATGTCACATTTAGGAAGATTTCAAAGATAGTGGCAAGACGAATAGAAAAAATTACTCTTGAAACTCAAGTAGAAAATAGTAATCTTGGGTGTAAGCCATAGTGGCAAGATGAGTAGAAATAAATACTCTTGAAGATCATGTTTTTGGTAGCTGACCAATTTATCTAATTTAATATTTAAAGGAATTTAGTTATTTTTTGTGATATTAGTTAATTTTTCCCCTAAATGTTTGTCAAAATTCTTTTCTAGGTAAGATATTTGGGAGGGAACCTCGTGGGGAGTTCCTCTCATTCCAAGGATGGTACTGAAGGTAAACTCTAGATTGTTCAGGGCACAAGGCCATCTTAAGAACTAATGAATATATTATGTATAGCTAATCAAAATTCATATCACTAAGAGGAAACATGTCAGAAAGTGGGATTTGAACTCTGGTGGCGAGGGTAACAAATTTTTGGGACACCACTTTTGTCGTATAATTTTGAAGAATTGGGGCATGTATCTAACAAAATTTCCACTGATTTCACGGTCTGGTTTTGTGCTCATTTTTGCAAAGAAGGAAAAGAGATGTCCAAGAAATCCTCTCTTATCCCATGTAAGATGTGTTTCTTAATCAACAACATAATTTTATAGGGCTGCCAAATGAAGACCACGTGATGTGTTTCACTCTATTTTTGCATGTATAACCATCCTTGGGGACTGAATTTTGTGTCATGATTTTCATTTCATGAGGTATAGCATTAGATGTGTATCTTGCTGCCCCATTAAATATGTCACTCGAGGAATCATTGTATTAAAAAATTCCTATTCAATCAATGAAGTACAAAATGGTGAATCTGGATAATTCACCCTAGCAATTAGTTAGGTTGTATAGATTTCACCACCGAATCCAATTAGGTCAAGGAAATCTTCCCTAACCATAAGTAGCTCACCGAGCTCCCAAAATGTGCTTCCAAAAGATGAATAATAACAATGATACCCTTTTGGTTCAACTAACCTTCTTATATAGCTTTTAGGGTTTGCATGCATGCCAATTTTACGGTTTGCATGCATGTCACTTTTAGGGTATGCATGTCACTTTAGGGTTTGCATGCATGTCACTTTTAGGGTTTGCATGCATGTCATTTTTAGCGTTTTCATGCATTCCACTCTTAGGAACATTTCAAAGATAGTGGCAAGACGAGTAGAAAAAAATACTCTTGAAACTCAAGTAGAAATATTAACCTTGGGTGTAAGCCACAATGGCAAGATGAGTAGAAATAAATACTCGAAAAGCTCATGTTTTTGGTAGCTGACCAATTTATCTAATTTAATATTTAAAGGAATTTAGGTATTTTTTGTGATATTAGGTAATTTTTCCCCTAAATGTTTGTCATTTTTCTTTTCCAGGAAACATATTTGGGAGGGAACCTCCTGGGCGGTTCCTCTCATTCCAAATATGGTACTTAGGGTAAACCCTATATTGTTCAGGGCACAAGGCCATGTTAACAACTCATGAATAGATTATGTATAGCTAATCAACATTCAACTCACTAAGAGGAAACATGTCAAAAAGTGGGATTTGAACTCCTGTGGGGAGGGTAACAACCTTTTTCGGACACCAATTTTGTCCTATAATTTTGAAGAATAGTGGCATGTATATAACAAAATGTCCAATGATCTCACATTCTAGTTTTCTGCTCATTTTTGCAAAGAAGGAAAAGAGATATCCAAGAAAGCATCTCTTATCCCAAGTAAGATGTGTTTCTTAATCAACAACATAATTTTATAGGGCTTCCAAATGAAGACCACGTGAAGTGTTTCACTCTTGTTTTGGAGGCATAAACATCCTCGGGGACTGAATTTTTTGTCATGATGTTCATTTGGCGAGGTCTACCATTAGATGCGTATCTTGCAGCCCCATTAAATATGTCACTCAAGGAATCATTGTATCCAAAAATATATTTATCTGCTTTGACATGCTTTTAATGTGAGCATTTCTCATCATGCATAGGTGCACAATGTTAAATTTTGTAAATTTAAATTTGACATGTTTTTTAAATTATGCAAAATTCTTATCATGCGCAACTTCACAGCTTGAGGGTGAAGCAAGCTTGGCTACTATCCAGTGATCGACCCAGAGGTCATCGTTAGGTAAATTTCATTGTTATTCAATTCATAGTCAAGTATATATAAAAATAAATATTCTTTTACACATCTAAATCTAAGATGTTGTTGTTCCCAGGTGGTAGCTCTCAACATGACAAACATTTGTCTGAGGGGTCTATAGGGGCCGATGGACAAACACAAAGGACACGCTTAGTTTCTTATTCTTCATCTATGCCATTTCTAGACAGAGAAATTGTTTACATGTACATTTTCACTACAATTCTTGTCTGGCATGTTTTTTAATCTATGCAAAATTATTATCATGCACAGATTCACTACTTGAGGGTGAAGCAAGCTTGGATACTATGTAGCGACTGACCCAGAGGTCATCGTCAGGTCAATTTAATTGTTATTCAATTCATAGTCAAGTATAAATAAAAATGAATGTTCTTTTACACATCTAAATCTAAGATCTTGTTGTCCCCAGGTGGTGGCTCTCAACATGACAGGCATCTGTCTAAGGGGTCTACAGGGGTTGGTGGACAAACACATAGGATGCCATTTCCAGGTAGATATTCTTTTCATAAATTTTGAATGGAATTCTTGTTTGGCATGTTTTATAATATGTGGAAAATTCTTATCAAGCACAAACTTTATAGCTTCATCTTGAAGCAATTTTGGATACTATACATCCATAGTACCTAAGGTCATAGTCAGGTAAATTTAAATGTTATTCATTTCATGCTGAAGTCTATATAAAAATAGATATTCTTGTACACATATTGATAATATTTTGCTGTACACAGGTTGTGGCTCTCAGCATGATAGACGTCTGCCTGATGTGTCTACAGGGGTTGGTGGACAAACACATAGGATGCCATTTCGAGGTAGAGATTGTTTACATACAATTTACTAGAATTCTTATTTGACATGTTTTTTAACATGTGGAATATTCTTATCATGCACAACTTCACAACTTTAGGATAAGGTAATCTTGGCTACTATGCAGCCACAATCCTTGAGGTCATCTTCAGGTAAATTCAATTGTTATTTAATTCATACTCAAGTCTATATGAACATAAATATTATTTTACTTGGTCTTTCTAAGATCTTGTTACATGCACAGCTCGTGGCTCTGAGCATGACAGACATATGTCTGAGGGGTCTACAGGGGCCGATGGACAAATGCATAAGACACACTTAGTGTCTTATTCCTCAGATATGTCATCACCAGGAAGAGGTTGTTTACATGTACATTCTGACTAGAAATCTTGTTTGATGATTTTTATTGTTAACTTACATGTGATTTCCATTTTTTGATTTTGTATAGGGGGTTCTAGACATTATGACAATAATGATGGGGCACAAGATGATGCATCAAGTATTTCTAATGAACACATTTTATTTAAATGTGTATAATTTGATTGAAATATTATATATTAATACTTGCACGCACATCTTCTTACAGGGTTTGCTTCTCCTGATCCTAATCCACCTCCCGAGACAAGGAGATGTCATCAGGTGCATTAATATGCTCAAAATGGTAGATATAATCCTCTTTATAGTCATCCTAGAGATGTTCCTGGGGAGACTCCTTGGGAAGACAACATCGCTATGCTAACTGTGGAAGAGATGAAGGAGCATTCTTCGAGATTGAAGGAAGAACTTGAATCTTCAAATATCTCTTTTGGTACTCAAGAATGTCTCCAAATTGTTTTGCACAATCTAAATAGTTTTATCGAGACATATCTTGGGGTTGGAACATCAACCCATATTTTTCATGATATTATGCGTAGGAGGTGATTTTCAATGATGGGTTG
This sequence comes from Pseudotsuga menziesii, assembly GCA_001517045.1. Classification (NCBI taxonomy): domain Eukaryota; kingdom Viridiplantae; phylum Streptophyta; class Pinopsida; order Pinales; family Pinaceae; genus Pseudotsuga; species Pseudotsuga menziesii. The sequence continues at coordinate 385,255 of LPNX010046527.1, read as the reverse complement.
CCACAAGTTTGAAGAAGTAAAGAAAGTTGTCACAAAGAAATGGTCTTTTCATGTTTTGACTTGTGGCCTGAAGACAAAAGACGTCTAAAGATCACAAGATTCAATGATCCACTGATTGCACTGCATATTTATTCAAGGTTCCTGTGTGCATATGTGAAGTTCCGAAATAATAATGAGGTTCCTCGGTATTTTGTTAAGATGTTGATTGCAGAGTTCCAGTTTAACATGGACCCTGACTATACCGATATAGGATCCAGTTTCTATGGTGCTGGAAAAGGTCATAAATATGAATGAACTGATGCATGACAAGATGTTCATTATAGGTGTCCAATTCCTAGGTTAGTAAAACCACATCCTAGATTCATATCTTTACCTGAGGCATTGGAAACAACACCCCAAATAGAAAGAGGGGTGAGGAAAGAGATACGAGACCATGTTGGGGCTGCATTGGCAGGGGTGGAAATCGACCTACATAGTATTTCATTTGCATCCAGTATGGATGCAGTCCCATTTCATGATAATTCTGATGATTTCTTGAAAAGTATGAGTCAATTAGATCTTGATCAGTATGCAAGATACTCTAGAGACAATTATAAGCGAGTCGTTGCTCGACAAAATGAAAACAGGGGCACGGTACGTAAGTATGCTATAATATATGAAATTTGGTATATGAAATCTAATGTTTTTAATATATGAAATTTATGAAGTATACCAAATTCATGAATGATGATGACGTTGATGATACAAATTTGCTTGACCCAGAAGAAACAAAGGCTAGTGGCACAAATATATATGTTGAGGAAATTCTAGTTTCACAATTTCCACCCGTGACGCAGGTATGGATATTTCTTTTTGTTAATATTTAATGAATTTTGGTATATTTTGTCCCCAAACTTGTATACATATAAATATATTGAATTTCATTTTGACTTTTCATCCCACAGAAAGCCAAGATCCATTGGTGTTCCAGTCTAAAGGTTTAGATTGATCTACTCTAGACGCAAATCAATAGTGCTCCACATTCATTGTATGTAGTTTTCATTGTATTCAACAATTATCAATTAATTGTTATCTTGTCCTTCACACTTGGAATCTTGGGAACACATATTCATGTAGTTAGCTTCTGATTTGGCCTATTCCTAGTGTTGCTTGCTTATAGGGGTTTCACTCATAGTATTCTTAACTCAGGTGCTAGCATTGGATAATGTTCTGAGCCCACACGTGTGGAAACTTTGAGCTGGTATGCACTATTTTATGACAGTTGGTTGTTAGCATAATTTTTGGGCTTAGATGATATGACAACTCTTTCTGCCCTTCATTTGGATGGTTGGTGTGACAACATTATGGAGTTGAAGGCATTCTTTCACACTTTAGACTTTCATCATGTCTTTAGAGAACAAATGTAACACCCCGGATTTGACCCCATTTGCATTAAATATATATGATGTAGATATTAATCGTGGTGTGGAGCTAAAGGAAAAATCCCCACCATCGATTTGGTTGTGTTATGTTTGGCGATTGAAATCGTTGCCGATGGTATATCGTGATATACGACACATATTAGTTTTGGCATCATGTATATATACATCTTTAATTAAATAAACCCCAACCAGCTATGTCAATGCAACCATGATGAAAAGGGCATGATTTTCCTAAGGATAAAGGGGGGAATTCTTAAATCTTGAACCAGTGGGGAATAGCCAAGTGTTAACTACCACATTAAAAAAAAACCCTGATGTTAGTTGGGCAGTTATTGCTGGGAAGTGGTGGGTGGCAGGACTGTCATTCCTTACCCACATGCCCACTCCACCCAGCATACTCTTCATCCTCACGTGGGCAGGAAAACAACTACCCATTCCTCCATTCTTGCTCCTCCTCACACAGAGGATTTTCTTCATTGTTTCCTCACGCAGAGAGCCGGAGAAACCGTTTACTATCACCCATGATTTTTCCTGTGAAGGAGCCATTCACGATTTGGGTTTGCTATTGTTATCCCTATGAATTGTGGTTTTCCTGTAGGTTCATTCACGTTTTGGTTACTGTTCGTTCATCGATGAATTTGGTTGTTGTTGGTTTAATCCATGGTTTTGGTCTGCTATGGGGGCAATTACATTTCGGGTTGCTGCTGATTTTTTTTGGCCATGCTAGGGCCAAGAACAAATTTGAATCGCTTTGCTTGGCCTGAGCTGCATTCACCATTTTTGGTTGCCATCCTATTTTCTTTTGTTTCTCACAGAGCTGTGAATTGCTTGGTTTTGATGCATGTATGCAGTGGTTGGTCTTCAGACTATGTTGGAGTGGGAATGAAGGTTGGAGTATGCTTGATAAACCTGGTGTGTTTGGGAACCACATAAACAGAGCTAGAGGGTTGGATTTTTTCTCCACAACCCCTGAATAGCATTGGAAGGGAGGTCAGGACCTGAGGGACTGTGTAGTAGAGAAGGGACTTATTTCCTTGTGTTGGGTGTGTGTGTGGGTGTTCTTATCTCTTCAATGAGCTCACCAGCTTAGCATTCAACTTTTCCCACCTCCTTGATGGTCTGATAAACCCAACTGTGTTGGCTTGGCTGATTTGTGTATCCTTGGATATGTGTAAGCATGCTTATTCCTTATTCCTTGGGGAATCATGCCTAGCAAAGGGGTGGCAGCATTGCTGAGAGATTAAGGAACACGCTGGCATATAGTTGGGTGGAATGTTGCAGTGATGTAGCTGGTTGCGGTACTAGTTCTTTATAAGATAAGTATTCTAGTCTATTTCACTTCAGCAATCATATTTGATGTTTAATGAATTATGATGAACATGTTGAATGCTTGAATGTATGGTTTTGCTTCTATTTTATGTTAAACAATTATGCATCTCTGCATGTTTTTACTTCCAAGCATTTTACTTCAGTTTATATGTATGTACATGTTCATGGGGCTAGTTTCCCAGTTGGCTAATGGCATGGTAGCATCCTCTTCACCGATCAGAGAGTCGGGGACATGACAAAAAAATAAGAGGGAAGATAGTATATCCAAGGAACTGCTCCCCATGGTTGTGGGCCTAGTTTCCTTCATTGAAAATGATGAGGAAATAGATATTGGGGAAGACAAGCTATAGCTCTTCTAGAGCAGAGCTTGTACCTCCTACTCCTCAACATTTTGGTTGCTTTATATTTTGAGTATGGATGATTGAGTCTTTTAGAATCATATTGGATGTCTTGAGGATGACATTGTTTATCATCTGAGGGTATTGATATTACGACACTTCACTGAGCACCTCCTTGGATATACTAAACTGGGCTCTTTATGTTTCCTATTTAGACATGTATGGATGATCTATCTTGTAAAATTTGGTTGTGGAAAAAAGGAGCATACCATCCATTTGGATGTTCCCCTGATACAGTGATAACAAAAGTATATATTAAAATATGTACCTTGAGAGAGAGAAAAGTATTTGGTCTTGTTGGTCCTAATTGAATGGTTGTCCACCTTTACATTTCACTTTTCTCTTGTGGTTGTTGACTCATGGTCCTAGGGTTATCTCACTGTGTTCTCAGCCTCTTATGTCACTGGGATCTCTGTTATCATCGGTTTCTCCAGAAGGGGTTATTTCCTCTACGATATGATTTTATCCTATTGCCTACAGGTTTGTCTCTCAAGTTCTCCTCTGTGATTTCACTACACAATTTTACCTCTGCGTCTTATTCATTTCAGGGGCTGAGTTTTACCTTTGTGAATTGTTCATTCACGATCTGCCACTTGTTCATTCATGCTCTGAGTTTTACCCCTGTGATTTATTCTTTCTTCATAGGCTGAGCTTGATCTCTGCATTTTCTTTAGTTACGTCTCATCTTGTAAAGTGAGTCTTTTTGTCTTTCTCAGCTGCTTACCTCATGATTTTTCTTAGTGTGAGTCTCTGCATTTTTCTAAGTCACTTACCTCACTATTTTCTCAGCGTTACTTCTTATGGGTTTCTCCCATGTGCTAGGTTCTATCCCTCGAGTGACCGTGAGTTTACTCTTGAAGTTTGGATTTTGAGTTACTAAACATGACTGTCAGAGGGTATCAGTATGACTGAGTGTCTCTTGTGCTAAGTGACTGTGTGTCCTTAGCATGACTATTTTGGACATGATTGAATTACTCAAGCTTGTGATTTTGGTTGAAACCTCTCTTTCTGTTGACTAAGAGTATAAGGTGAGTTTCAGTCTGCTTTAACCCTCTCTCAAGGTACGCATATGGTTTACCTTGCTTGACTTGTCCCTTCGGTGACAAGATCAAACTAAGAATTATCTGACTATAAGGAGGATTCAATTAATGGTTGTGATTCCTTAATGTTGTATCTCCTGCACTTTATTTATTCATTCTTGTACATGAAATATGGTATGACATCTCAATGACCAACCTTAACGCAGTGACCAACAGATTGTTAAAATTGACGTAGTGACCAGCAGAGCGTTAAGTTGAAAGAGATGAAAATTTGTAATTTTTTTTTGGGTTAGTGAAAAAATCTCTGTTAATCCAGGACTTTGTTTAATGATTTATCTTGTTAAATATTTTATTGTTTGCTATATTAAAATTGGAAATTATTATTTTGGTTGGTGAACTAATCACTAATAATCCAGGACTTGCACTATCCCAATCCAAAGCAAAGATATATTTTTGATATATTTTTCATAGATAATTGCAAAATTTGTGAGGTAAGAGTTCTATCTATAATTTCATGTAGTGGAACTTGTTTTGAAATTAGCGGAAAGCATAAATTTTGAGCATGGTTATGGTTATGTAGCATGGTTAATGTCATGGTTATGTAGCATGGCTAATGGTTATGTAGCATGGTTAATGTCATCATTATGTTATGCATCATTTTACAAGGTTGAGACTTCAATCCTCATTTATTTCTTGTCTATTTTGGCCAATCCATGAAACCTAAAAGGGCATGGATTCAAGTTTTATCTGGTGCATTCATGGAAGTTTGCTTGAAATTCTGGATAATACTAATTTTTATTGTGTTCAGTTTCTTGTTGTTTTGGTCATGGGAATGGATGGAAAATTCTCTTAGACCTTTGCAAGTATTGATGTTTTGAATGATCTCTACCACAATAGAAAAATAAAAAAACACACATGAGAACTAGTCAAATGCCCAAGTTTTGCATCCAATTTTTTTGTAATTAAAACCACATGGGTTTCCCTGCATTTCATAGATGGTACTCGATGTAAATGTGTTGGTGCAGATTATTGCACCTCACTTGGTAGGGAAATTGAATGATGAATGCAACAGAGGAAGCTAGCCTGTGGGATTAACCCTGATCCCTTCCGAAGCTCAAAGTGATCAACCACTCAAGCTACCCTATAGGGATAAAATTTTGCATCCAGTTTACTCCACTATTCTTTTAGAATCAAAGTATATGCAACAAAACCAAAAAGTCTGAGATGTTTCACCTTGGGTTTTCACACACCAAGCATCTTCAAGTGTATTGTTTTGCATTCTAGGCCAAAATTTTGTATCCAATTTACTTTACTATTATTTTAGAGTCAAAGTATATGCAACAAAAAGCAAAAATTCTAAGATGACGGTGAGTTTTGGAACATGTAGCCCTAGAACGGTGAGCTTGTTAGAGCATCTTGAAGACTAGGGTCAGGGTTTAATCCATTGTATATTAGGAGATGAATATTTTGAGAAGAAACCCTAGGATGTATTTGGTGAGAGAAGAAAAAGAGGAGACATATTTCGTTGGAAGACATTTTTGTGTGATGCATGCTTGTTGGATCTCCTTGTTCTGACCAAGGCTTTTCATCATTTTCCCTAGCTAGGGTTTCGGAGGGATAGAAGATTGTACTAGCCTTATGCTAAGGCTATTGTATGTGCATGAACTTCATCTTTATGGATATTTCATATTACTTAAGTTTCTAGTTGTCCAATACTTGTGTAAATTGTAGATTCAACCATCAATATTCTTCATGGTTTTTAATTTCCAACACTATATGTATTACTGATTTGACATAAGTGAAGGGTGAATATGTTAAATGATTTAACACCATAATCAAATAATAGAAGGGCAGATTTACTGCTGTTTTTACAGCTGTTGTAAGTGTTTTCAGATTTGTTATATGCATGGATGTAATATTACCTGAGCGCTGAAACTTAGTGGAACAGATTGGTATCTTTTCACTTGAATTGCATGGTGGATTGGGGTTGCTAAGAATTGAAATATAGTTTGCTCCTGCTGGTAGATTTATTTTTTTATATTTCATATCAGCTGTAAGGCTGAAAATTCACAAGGTTAAGCTCTGGTAAAACTCTTTTTAAGAGATGAAATTTTTGTTTTGCATTAAAACTCTACATTTCTGAAATTCCTACAATTTCTTTGTTATTTTTATTTTTCAACAAGGGTAGTATTTGTGCATAAAGATGCTCTTATAGGGAATAAAACCTATCTCTACTTTCAGTGTAAAATTCCTGTGCTTTTTTCAGGGCAGTGCTAGTGTCATGATTCATTTGCTTAGTCTATAAAGGCAACAGAGGCTAATGGACCCTCACAATGCATATTATGTTGAATCTTAACATGCGCATGATATTCTTAAAAAAATGTAGACTGTAATAGAAATAGATCTTGAAATGTAAATAGTAGAGGCAGGTACAGTAGTCAACCGAGCATCACACAATTGAACACATGATTTTTCACGTGGAAACCATTTAAGGACAAAACCCCCAAAGCATTAGTAATTCATCCTCTAAATGAGATGACTGAGTTTTTACATGAAAGAAGAAAATTTTATCTCATAATTCTGAGATGAATGTCCATAAAATTCTCCAAAAACACATAAACCCTAGCAGGATTACAACTGTTTCCTCAGTTGCCATGTGTACTGTGATGTGCTGCTTTTGTTGTGAATGGTACATGACCTATACCTGCTGCCTGAATATTTTTAACTACTACCTGAAACCTATTAATTTCTTCTTGTGACCTATAAGTGTTGTTGCTGCCAATTTATACCATCACCGAGGGTTGGAGAAACCTTCTACTACTGCCTTAGAATTCCAGAGAAGGTTGGAGCAGTGGTTTGCTGCTACCCATGGCCTCCACAAAGGTTATGGAAGTCTGTTGTTGTAGCCTTAGACCACCTGCAAGGATGTTGTTGTAGCCTTAGACCACCACCAAGGGTAAGGTGGTGGTGCTGCCACCAGGCCCACTGTAGTAGCCCAAGTCACCACCGAGGGTGTTGTAGCAGCTTGTTGCTGCTCTCCTCGTCACCACTGTGAACTGCAAACTGTATATGGATGAATCTTGTTTGTGATTTAATATTAAACCTAATTCCAATACTCATCATTCTTCATATTAAACTTGTATTCCTATATCATTACATATTTCCAGAATTGCTACGTAGAATCTTCTTCAAATGTGGAAGGTTTTGAATCCCTAATGTGACTCATTTGTGAAACATACCCTGAATATCTGTCATGTTGTTTTCACCATTTGGATGATACTAATGGTGATCCATGCTTCTTTGCATCTTATAGAATATCTCAACGCCATGCATACCTCCTCTTATAAGGAAGTTAATCAACTAGTTCTACAAGTTCATGAGAGGCTAGCAAATCTAAGAAATATTATGGTTTCTCCCTTTAAAAATGTGGAGAACTAGAATCCAATCCCTCTATTATGGGAGTCTCATGCTCCTCCATGTATGTATCATACTAAACCTATTTCGATCACTTGAAATGCATCCTCTTCATGGAATGTCGCATCTTGGATGACTTCTATGTGTCTTTCACCAGACACATATATTTCGTAGGCTTTGGATGATTTGATATAACCAACAAAGGTTCCCTTATTTCAAGATGGCTCCATATTTGTCATCTTTCCTTTCAGTTTATGAATGTATACATGACTCCCAATTATTCCCACATGTGAAATATATGTTTTTTCACTAGTGAACACTTCTTCAGATGTCTTCTCTTCCAAAAAAGCATTAAGAATTCTATTCTGAATATACAAAAATCTATTGGTGGCTTCTTCCCATAATGAGGTAGATATAAGTTGATCATGCATCATGTATTTTGCATCCTCACATATGATTGTATTCTTCCTTTCGAAAACGCCTTTCCACCGGGGATTGTCGAGTAATGTCAACTATCTACATATTCTTGCATAACTACAGAAATCATTAAATGCATGTGAGTCAAATTAACCTCCATTGTCATATCTTAAAGGATATATATTGTTTCCAATATGATTCTCAACTAGGGCTTTGAATTCCTGATACTTGTTGATGGTTTCACTCTTAGTATTTACGAAGTAAATCCATGACTTTCTAGAGAATTCATCTATGAATTGTACATAGTATAAATATCCACTCAAAGAGGGTGATTCCATGGGACCACATACATCATAATGTATTAACTCAAAAATCCCTTTATATATAATATAACTTTTAGAAAAACTCTTCTTAATATTCTTCCCAAGAGCGCACCCCCTACAATATCATGCTTAAAATCAAATATAGGCATACCTTTGACCATCTTCTGTAATCATGGAAGCACTTTGTAATGGAGGTGCCCAAGCCTCTTGTGCCATAGCTTGCATGGACTGATTGTGTTATGGATCATAGCATGAATGTAATTTCCAAGTAGTTTGTAGATACCTTGCTATCTAACTCCAATCATAGCATGAGATTTTAAGTCTTTGTTCTTTGGCCATAATAGCGCTTGATTATCCATGAAGATAACTATGAATCCTTTACCTTCAAGAACCGAAACTGATATGAGGTTATTCTTTGATCCTAGAACATATATGATGTCTTCCACATGTAGTACATCACCTGATCTCAACTAGAAGGAGGTAGACTGAACTCCCTGGCTCAAATAGGTTGCGTTGTCTCCCAACTCCACCTTGCACGTGAAATTTTTCACATTCATATTATTGATGGCGCACTTATATCTAGTCATGTTTTTGGATGCACCATTTCCAACTAACCATGTCTCTACATTGGTGCTGAGAGATCTAGAAATGGATGAGACAAGGTAATATTCCCTCCTTGTCTCATTTTCCTCGAATGCATTCTTCTAGGTAGTTTCATATTCTGTAGCATTATAAGCATGAGACCTTCCTTTTCCTCCTTGTTTTGATTTACACTCCTTTGCATAATTCCCCTTTTTCTTTTAGTTGTAGCATCTGACCTTCAACTTGTCAATTCCTTTATTGTGTACCTTGTTCTTTGGATGAGAAAACTTCTTTTGAGAGAAGTGCTTCTTTCATTTCTTCATCCTTGTTGTAAGAGAAAGGTTGTGTTCTATAGACGAAGTTGCTAGTTGCTAATGTTGATGAAATAAACAAATTGTGGCATCAATGGTTGGTTCATATCAACTTTGGGACCTTGCAACATATGAGTTGTTTAAGGATGGCAGATGAGATTTTGCATATTAAACTACGTATGAGTGTCTATAAAAAATGTATGTTCAGGGAAAACCGTCATGAGTTATTTCCTAAGGATTTAGGGGGAAAGTCTCTAAACCTATTGAGTTGGTTTATAATGATATTTGCATGCCTATGACCACTTATTCACTTGGTGGGGCTAGATGTCTCCTTACCTTCATTGATGATTTCTCCTGCTTCCTTTAGGTATATATTATTCATTATGGGGATTAAATCTTTAAGAAATTCAAGGAATAAAATCATTGTGAAAAATCACAGTGATCGCAAGATCAAAACTATTAGGACTGTTGAAAAAGGAGAACATTTCGATGATGACTTTAATCCATTTTTGACATCTCATTGCATTGTTTTCCAAAAGCCAATCTCTCAACAAGATTGAATAGCTCATTGAAGCAATAGAGCTATTATGGAAATGGATTGTTGTATGTAGCATTCTCTTTAAATAGAGTTTATGTTACGATGGAAGTAGTATTCAATACCTATGATCGAGTTGTTGAATCCCTCTTTTTACAAGGTCATTTCTACAATGATGATATAGTGGCTTAGGCAATGAAGGCTTAGTATTTAATGAATATTTATTTTAGTAAAACAAAAATTTAAATGATTCCTTTAAATTTAGTTATTTAGGATGGTTGGAGGTGAGTGAATAGTGCCAATAACCCTCTTCAGAATGTGAAGTCTTGGGGATTCTAAGAGGTCTAGAAATTATGAATGGATGGGAGTAAATATGTTGTGCATACATGCAGAAATTTACCTATGAATGCAATATTAGATGGCTAGAAATTAACAGTTTTTGTAGGATTTAACTAGGTTCTCTCTAAGAAGGAGAGACTTTATTTCAAGCTGAAATACACCATGCAAAATTTCAATGCAATGATATAACATCAATGTTTCCAACTTGAAGATAAATTAACAAAGAGAAGAATTGATAGCACCTCATTCACTCTCCTTCAATGATATAGCTGACCTGACATGAAGTCCTTATTGCAGCAGATTTAGTAGAAGATTTGAACACAAAATCAACAAGATGAATATTATGGCTATCCACACATGTAGAAAACCTTTGCTTCGCATAGCCTATTGAGAAAAGAACACAACAATTGATGAATCTCCCCTTGTTCACACCCATAGGCTTACATTCATACCCACAAAGATGAGCTTCCAGAGCTGACTATCATCCTCTACTACTGTTGACATTCTGCCTGTGTGTTTTTTTTATTTCGGATTTATTGCTGATTGTTGATTATTTCAGCAAAAACCAGTGATTGAAGTTTTCTTGAGTTTTCTTTCTATTTGTTTTGTCTTTTGAAGTTGTTTTTATTCCTTTTAGATGTTGCAATAGTTTAGGATTGTTGAATTTTGGGTTTAGGGTCCTCTTGTTATGTATGCAGAGTTTACTTTGTTGACATTGTTTTACTATCTTAGTGTTTAGAAACTCTTTAGTGTCATGTACTACTAGTGATCATCATTATGCAGCATATTATCCAAGTTGTTTGGCACCATATACAACAACTTATGATCATCTTTACTGCAGTTATTATCCAGAATGATGGCTGCACTAAATCATATATGTAATTATTAATTTGTTGAATCTAAATAGTTACATTTGAATGGTAATCTGTATTTGTAAAATTGACCATTTTTTAATAGCAAAATGATAAATTATCATAATTAAAACGTTTTTATTTGTATCATGATGATTTTAGATGTATTTTTTTGGTATGGTTTTGACATATAATTCATGTAGAATTTTGAACCACTCCTTGTTTTATTTGAGAACATGGTCACAAATAAAATTTAAGACAATACAGAAATGTAAATGCTATGATCAAAACTCATTTTCAAGGGACACAAATAATAAAACAAGGCAAATGTTACAAGAATTTAATGTCAATGAGTGTGTTCTTATTGTGTAAGAATAAAATATTTATGGTTCAATTAGATGTAGATGATGAACATTTTTGTTGGGTTAATTTTTTAAGCTTCCATATGAAGATAGACCTCCATGTACTATGAGGGATAAGGTGAAAGGTGTTTTTCCATCTTCATGCTCATGTTTCATTAAATGAAAAGGTTGCGTGGTGCACTTTCATATATGAAGAGATGAGTGTGAAACTAATTCCAAGTTAGTGGAATTGTTTTAGAATCTTCATGGCATAAATAATGGTGATAAGATCACCCTTGACACATTTGTGAAGCTAAAATTGTTGTATTTTATCACCATCACTATTCATGCAACATAATGTTCTTGTTTTTCATCACCCTATTTTCAAAGTTTTGAGTATGTGCATGAGTTATTTTTACAACACACCAAAAAGACCAGCATTGTTGATGTATTTGTAACTTTGGAAAGTATTCACTTATATATATTATGTATTGTACCCCAACATTTATTCCAGGAAGTATCTGTAATGTAATTGAAGCATGTCATGCCCCAATGTTTCGATTGTGAGATTCAATAATGTAAACAAGTCATGTAAATTCATAGAGTATAACCATCCTTATTAATCAAGGGTTAAAGTCCCCGTAGTTGTGGGGCCCTGGGGTTATTAGACTCTCCTATAGAAGTCAGACCTAGTGAGTTATTGTCAAGTTGAGAATTAGTATAAATAGAGAGGGATCCTCTCTATTTAACACACATTCATACAAATTCACTCACACTCAGTTGTAGTGCATAACTGAGAGAGAGAGAGAGAAGAAGTTGGGACAAGAGAGAGAGAGATACTACTGCTATCGGGAGATCATCTTACTATCTTTGGGTTTTACTTTTGCCACTGATTCTATCTCTGAGAAAGCTATGATATTTTCTCCTTTATGGTTTCCCTAAGGAAAATCTTTGTGTTCATTGTCTCTTGTGATTGATTGGTGTGCTTGTTATTCTCTCAGATAAGATCCTAAGATCATATAGCTTAAATGTTAAAAATCTAACATGGAATTAGAGCTAACTTGAGAAGAAGACACAGTGCAGCTGTTGAAGCTAGGGCTTCCTACTTTTTGGATCTCTCTCCACATATTTTCAGAAAAAGGAGGTTGGGATGACTCTCTTCTCTAGGACGCATCTTTTTGTCGAAGCAAAATCTGATTCTGAGCATTTTCAGTTTTTGACCCGACACTACTACCAGAAATTAGGGATTTCCATAGAAGTGGAATTTTTTAGTGAGCCCAGGAATGGATTGATCTCCTCCCCAAAATCAAAGTTTAGAGATCAATATCAAAGTTTTTGGTTGGGTAGAACTCTAGGAAATTCAAGCCATAATATGCTCCTGAACCAGAAAACAAGCTCTACAGAAATTCAGGTCTAGGTCCAGTTCCGACATCTTAACCTGGTAAGATCTAAATATTTTGCATTTCCATTTGAGGTTCTCTATTAAAGATGTCTCATCATACCAAACTTGATGAAAATCTTAACGGAGCTTATAACTTCTGATATTGGAAGTATAGGATCTCCCTGGTCCTAGAAGAAAATAAGTTGGACTCTTACATCAATCAAGAGGCTCCAATTATAGAGGGAGATGAGGCTAAGGCCTTACAAAAGAAGAAATTTGTCATGGCTAAGAGGATTATTGCTGAATCAGTCAAGTATCACCTCATACCACAGGTGTCCTCTCTAAAGACACCTAAAGAGATGTTTGATTCCTTGACCAAGTTATTTGAAGGGAACAACATAAACCAAAAGATGACTATAAGAAACCAATTGAAGAATGAAAAGATCCAAAATGCGGAGACCATCCAGTATTAATTTACAAGGGTCTCTCAGATCAAGGAAGAACTGGAAGCGGTAGATGAAGAAGTAGAGAATGCAGAAATTGTTATGACCACCTTGAATGGTCTCCCTAGGGCATGAGACTCTTTCATTCAAGGGATCTGCACCAAAAAGAATCTAGTCAAGTTTAGCAGATTGTGGGAGGAATGCTCACAAGAAGAAGCTCAAATATCAGCTAGAGAAGAAAATATGGGAAGTGAAGACCAATCTCTCACAATACAATCCAATAAAAGCATAGCAAACCATCACAAAGGTAAGCACTCTCGCCAAAAGAAAAAAACTAGAAAGTATAACAAATATTTGTCTAATTACATTTTATTTACATGTGATTAAAGAGGACACATTGCAGGATATTTTCCTACAAAACAATATAGATATCACAAGAGGAAGGGAAACAAGAAAAGACATCATGCTCTAGCTGCAGAAGATGATGAGCCTTCCAAGAAGAGAATAAAACAAGACAATGATGATTCTTCAAGTGATGAAGAATATGTTTTGATTTCCTCTCTCATGAGAAAAATCACACATGGAAGCAATGATTGGATTATATAGAGTCGGGCTTCCAATCACATGATGAGATTCAAAGAATCATTTGTGAACTATCAAAACATGAATCACCCCACGAGGTGAAACTTGGGGATGACTACTGGTATCCAATAAAAGGTAGTGGTGAATCCTCCTACAAATTAGACTCTGGAAAGTATATGAAAATGAAGGATGTCCTATTTGTACTAAGAATAAAGAAGAACCTTCTCTCCATCTCTGCATTAGATGCAAAATGTATAAGAGTTGCATTTATAGATGGCCAAGTCATCATGTGGCCAAAAGGAAAGACTATTGACGATGCAGTAGTAATTGGAGAACAAGAGGGAGGACTATATAGATTAAAGGGCCAACCAGAACAAGATTTGGTTCATGACTCAGTAGAACCCAATGAACTTTGGAATAGAAGGCTTGCACATGTACACTATAGGGCACTACCACTTGTAAGCAAAGTTGTTGAAGGTCTTCCAAAAATATAAGAAAAACATGAAGGAGTATTCAAGGAATGTGCAAAAGGAAAGAACAAAAAGAAGACATTTCCAAGTAGCAAAATCAAGGCTAAAGGAATCTTGGAAATCATTCACTCCGATGTATACGGTCCGATATCATCCAGTTCATTATGCAGGTATGTATACTATGTTTCTTTCATTGATTATTTTTCTAGGAAGACATGGATATACTTCATGAAGAACAAAGATGAAGTATTCAACAAGTTCAAAGAATTCAAATCCTTGATCGAAAACTACATAGAGAAGAAGATCAATATTTTTCGATCAGACAATGGCGAAGAATTCACATCAAATGAATTTAAGGAATTATTCAAAAATTCATGGATTAAGAGGGAGTTTACCACTCCCTATAATCCACAACAAAACGGGGTTGCAAAAAGAAAGAATAGAATGATCATGCAAGCTACAAAAGGAATGCTTCATGATCAAGATCTTCCCAAGCATCTATGGGTAGAAGCGGATAGAACAATTGTGTATGTACAGAACTCTAATCCACATAGATTACTTAAGAACAAGACACTTGAAGAAGTATTTTTCGTCAAGAAACCAGAATTCAGTCATCTTAGAATATTTGGCTATCCAGTGTACATACACATTCCAAAAGAAAAGAGGACAAAGTTAGATCCTTCAGGAAGGATGGGTATATTTGTGGGATACTCTGAAAGCTTGAAGGCTTACATAATATACTTCGCAGGATTAAAGAAGATTGACATCAACAGGAATGTAACATTTGATGAAGATTCAACTTACAACAAATTCAAAAAGAGACCTGCTGAAGAACCTGTAGAAACAGAAGTTCCCAGAATTCATGACACAACCATGAACGAAGCAATTCCAGAAGAAGATCGAGAAATAGAATGACCTCAAGAACCTATAGATCCACCTCAGGAGAAGAATCCTCACAAGAGGAAATATTCTTGGGTATGAGAAGCTATCCAAGGTGCAGAAATATATGGGGCTCTAGAAGAGATACACAGAGAAAGGAAAAGAACCAAGTCCTCCTCCAGTTATGTAGCCCTATTATGTTACTTCATTGATAAAGAACCTTCCAATTATGAAAAATCAATAGAAAAAAAGAATGGAAGGATGTTATGATTGAAGAGTATCAATCAATCATGAAGAGTGATGTTTGGGATGTTGACCCAAGACCATAGGGAAATCCTGTTGTGACTTCCAAATGGATCTATAAGATCAAACATGTTGCAAATGGTAGCATAGAAAAATATAAAGAAATATTTGTGGCTCGTGGTTTCTCCTAGAAAGAAGGAATAGATTATGAAGAAACGTTTTCTCCTGTAGACATATATACTTCCATCAAATCACTACTTGCTTTAGTTGTAGTAATGAAGTGGAAAGTACACCAGATGGATGTCAAGACATCTTTATGGAATGGTGTAGTAGAAGAGGAAGTATATGTGGAGTAGCCACTTGGTTTTGAGACATGTGACAGAGAGACTCATATGTGTAAGTTAAAGAAATACATGTACAGTTTGAAGTAGGCACCCAGGACATGGTACGGTAGAATTGACAGCTTCCTATCCAGTTTGTGCTTTACCAAGAGTAAAGCGGATTCCAACCTCTACTACAAGGTTGAAGAATGGAACCCAGTGATACTCCTACTATATGTACATGATCTATTTGTAATAGGTGAGGATGGGTTTATTTTTTATACAAAGAGGAAGCTTGCCGCTGAGTTCGAAATGAAGGACTTGGGTATGATGCACTATTTTCTAGGCATGGAGGTGTGGAAGATTGCATATGGAATTTCCTTGGGACAAAGGAAGTATGCAATAGAGATATTGAAGAGGTTCAGGATGATGGACTGCAAAGCCATGACAACACCTATGGCATTGAACCTGAAGCTATTGAGTGATGCTTCATCAGAATAGGTTGATGCTACGATGTATCGTCAGGCGATTGGGTCCTTGATGTACCTAATGAATACGAGACCAAATATTTGATTTGCTGTGAACACATTGATCCAGTTCCTAACGGATTTGAGACATGTTCACTTTATTGCTACAAAGCATATTCTGAGGTACCTAAAGGTTACAGTTGATTATGGGCTCAAGTATGAGGTAAATCAGAAGATTAACCTGGAAGGTTATGTGGATTCGGATTGGGCAAGAAGTGCCATTGATGGAAAGAGAACTTCAGAGTGTTTCTTAAGTATGGGATCATGTGTGATCTCTTGCTTTAGCAGGAAACAATCCCGTGTGGCACTGAGTATAGCCAAAGTAGAGTATGTTGCAGCTTGTTCGGCTAATTGTGAGGTAGAGTGGCTGAGAATGCTACTATATGATTTATTTGATTTCCAAATGGATGCTACTTGTATATATTGTGACAACCAAAGCTGTGTGAAGCTTTTGGAGAACCCAGTGTTCCATGACAAGTCAAAGCATATCAAGATCAAGTATCACTATATCAGGGATATGGTGCAGAGAGGAGCAGTGAAGCTCCAGTATGTTGCGACGGATGAGCAAATAGATGGTGTACTGACCAAACCATTAGCTAGAGTAAATTTTGAGTACTTCAGGGAGAAAAGTGTTGTTCTCCAGATCGAGGTTCCCTCCAAAGGGAATTGATGTGTCTGTTGGACTTTCTGACATGGTGGAAGGATGAGCTTCACTTGGTCAGATGTAAGTACAAAGATTCTATGATGTGATTGTGGGTTGTGTTACCATATGATCAACGAAGAGATATTCTGATGTGATTCTGGGATGTGTTCCCGCATGCTCAATGCAGAGCCATTCTGATGTGATTGTGGGTTGTGTTACCACATGATCAGTGCAGAGATATTCTGATGTGATTGTGGGATGTGTTTCCACATGATTAGTGTAGAGCCATTCTGATGTGCTTGAGGGATATGTTCCCACATGATCAGATATAAGTGTAGAGATGCTATGATGTGATTGTGGGTTGTGTTACCACATGATCAGTGCAAAGATATTGTGATGTGATTGTGGGATGTGTTCTTACATGATCAGTGCAGATCCATTTTGATGTGATTGAAGGATGTGTTCCCACATGATTGGATGTAAGTGCAGTGCCTTTTTGATATGATGAGGTCGGATGTAAGTGCAGATCCTTTCTAACATGATGAGGTTGAATCTAAGTGCATTGCCTTTCTAACATGACGAGGTCGAATGTAAGTGTAGAGCCTTTCTAACATGATGAGGTCAGATATAAGTGCAGCACCTTTCTGAAATGATGAGGTGGGATGTAAGTGTAGAGCCTTTCTGATATGATGAGTGTTATAGCTGATTTTACCACACCTGGTGAATCACACATGTATGGCCTTCCCCTATCCCTCTGCAGACTCTTTGGACCCCATGGAACTTTTTTATAGCTTTTATGTTTCCAAGATCATCCCTAAAAACATGCTTAATTTTCTATACACGACTTTTAAACCCTTTCTCGCGTATATACATGGGTTTGAACCCTAAAACCGCGTACATCGGGATGTGTGCAAAAGGTCAAATTCTTTTGGAGTTTTCCTTGACATGGATCTGACTCACTTGTCTCCTGACCTTCCATATGCCTTGATATCGCTCGGATTCGACCCTTCATTTCCCCATTGAAGATCTATTTAAGGAACCCTTTGGATACATTGAAGAATATGGGAGAATTGAGAGCAAAGAAACTATAGTCCATTGTTGTCGAAACTTAAGCTTGAGTCTGCATCCCTTTGTCCCTTGGAGCACTTTCGTGTTCTTCCCAAGCTTTCCTTTTTCTTGTGAGCTTGCTATCGAGAGATGGAGGATTGAGGTGTTGGAGGCCCAAGTGGGGGATTCAGTTTCTCCGATACGCAGACCTGCCGACAGAGGTTGTATTCATTGTAATCTCTGATTTTATATTAATAGAAATATCTTTTCCTATCCAATAATGTATGTTTGAATGAATATTTTATCCATGGAATGATTTCAAATGCTTATACGTTGTTGATTATATATGCTAGAGTAGATCTAACACCAATATATATAGCATGCTTGTCTTGTTTACTGATTGTTGAGGAAGTAATTTATCAATTCAAGATGGAGTTGGAGAGCTCAATGGGGATCTACTTCAACCGTCTGAAATCAGGTACGAGTTTTGATCCTTTAGTGTTAGATATTTGATTTCTCTTGCATATTGGAAAGGATTGATTTCTGGATTCAAGTTGGCTGTTGTGGTACTCCAAGCCATAGGAATTTCTCTCCATAATAGAATTGGCGACTCCGCTGGGGATTTCCTAGTAGTTGTCCTTTGGGGGTTTTTTATTGGCATTCAATGAATTTGAATTGTTCTTATTTCTCTGTTTTTGTGTCGGTTCTGGGGGAATGTACACCTGGTAGTGTCTGATTTGTGTGAAGTTTGTCTTATCTTGTCTATTTTCCTTTTTTTATGCACTTTTCTTTCTGTACACGAGTTTTTAACTCACATTTACGTATATACATGGTTTTCACTGATATATCTACATACATATGTGGGTTTACTACAAATAGTCATGTATGCCCTTAGTTTTTCCTTCTAGAGGAAGATTGATTGTTGCTAGGTGAAATTTTATAATTGCTGAGTCTCTTTTGACACTGCTAGAGTCTGTATACACCTCTGTTTCTGACTAGAGACAATTTTTTTTAGGGTAAATTTCTTTTTTAAGAATGTTCTTGTCATTGCATTTTCGATTTTTTGTTTTGGGATTAGTGCATTAGATTTATTTTACCTTAGTACTTTGTGTGAGTGTTGATTGAGTGTGCTTCCTGAGTATGGGGGTAGTAGAATCATTCTTTCACTTTAGTATCTCATTTTTGTTTCAAAAAATCCAAAAATATTTGCTTATTTGCATCATTATGCATTGCATTTTTGCATTTTGCATGGTACTTGCACTATGTTTTGCTTTGAAGTATTAGTCAGGACTTCATATAGGAATGATTGCACTTATCATTTGAAGAAAATTTTTTCATTTCATGTAGTAGCATGCCCTGTTTTCATTGGACACAATGCATTTGCATTGATTATTAGGTGTGCATTTTGCTTTATGTTGCGTCATAACACCATTAGTTGCACGACCATCTACCTATTTTGAGTAATAAAGACAAATAAAATCAACGCTTAATTAAAATGGATTACACTATTTTCTTTGATAGGGTACATCAACAAGATTAGGTTTTAGGGTCTTGGAATAGTTCATTGTCAGTAAATTTTCTAAGACCACTAAACAACAACATGTATGTGTCTATCGAGGTGAGTGTGTGAAATTCCTTGGTATAATTGGTGTTTCGCAGGATCCTCCTCTCAAAAGGGAGTTAAGCACAAGGCAGTGTGAGCGATTATTGATTGGGATGACCCCTATTCATAACTAAGTAGCACTAGAGATATTTCCAGGATTGTATTCGTATCTGTGGGCTCTTTCGAGAGTTCCAGGCTTTGCTACCGTATCCATACGGTTAATACCACCTGCGATTGTCCGCCTGAGCATTGATTATATTGAGGTGACCTTAGTTTCCTTACCTAGGATATCGAGGGGGTATTTTGCAGGGGTTATTCTGCAGGTGTCTCGGCTAGGTTGGGGTCAGAAAGCATAGTCGCTTTATGCATTGAAGCTGAGGGCCACTATACTTGGTTACGTACCTCTGCTTGTAGTGTATGGGATTTTCGAGCCTCTCCTAGGAGAGACATACCTACTGCATTCGGGAGGTCAAATATCCTCCCCTTTGTTTTCTTGTATTTTGGCTGTATATTTTCTTAGGAGTGTGCTCTTTGTGTGCTAGTTGGCCTTTGGGATCGTGGTTACTTGAGTATATTTATGCTCTCTTGAGTTTGGGTCCTTTTATTTTCATCATTCCTAGTATCCTATCACCCGTCCTTGGTCCTAGTACAGACCCTGGTGTCAGACTTGGGGGCATCACAGCCCCTTACCGTGTTGATAGATTTGGGAATGGTCATATTCCATCCTCTACTCCATTTGTGGAGAATTTTTATTTCCTTTGCTCAGTCTTTACATCAGTGGTCACCCTCACGGGGGTGGTAGTGGATGCATGAACATTGGTTCTACACCTTACTTTCCTTTTTTATGTCCCATTGTCCACCACACAGTTTCCTTTGAATTTAGTTTTCATGATCATTCCTCCTTATTCCCTATAGTTTGGATTCCTTATTGACTATTTTGGGTTGTTTTGGACTAATATGGTTGTAATGTAGGGTCCAGTTTTTGTACACTCTCTCTGAGGTTTCGACTCGTTCATGCCTATCATAGGTATCATGTCTAAACTAGCATATAGGTTAGGATTTCACATCCGCTTGCATTTTGAATGACCTTATGACTGTTTCATTTCAACCTTGGGTATGAACCCATTCCATGGTATCATAGAATCTTCATGATGTTGTTAGAAGTGGTACTATGTGAATGGTAGAGCTTTCCTATACATGGGTGTCCTAGTTAGCTCCCCTTTGCATTTGGTACCCATGCTATGAGTCCTCTCTTAGGTACAAGAGTCCCTTTTAGTCCCACCATGTCCTTGAGAAAGAGCTTCAAACTCCTCTTGAACTTTATGCTGGCCATTTCCCCGGGACTCCCTTGTATATGTCAAGTTGTAATTGTATTATCATGAGCTTTTCCTGCCTCATTGAGCCTTATGCCGGCTTCCTTGACTTTGATTATCAGCCATATAGCCTGAGCTTGTCTCATGTCTAGCCACGCAGAGCCATTTTGTATATCCTTTGCAGCTTGATTCCCTATTTTTACCAGGAGGGGACTTTCCCCCGAGTGTCACTATCCTACACATGTATCCTTGCATTGAGCATAGGTATGTTCCATTTCTTGGAACTAGTTTGTTTTCCCATTTGACACTTGTCTCCTCCTAGTCTGTAACTTTAAAGTAGTTTTATTCTTTTTTCAAGATTTTTAAATATTTGAAAAAGTCCAAAAAAAAATTTTAAAAACCAAAAAGCCAGACAAGGAAAGATGTTATCTTTGGAAGTTGTCGTGTCGTGTCACCTTCGAATAGAGCACTATATATCACATCCATTGGTTGGTTTTATAGTTTGAATTTGGGAGCTGTACTCATTTATCTGAGTTTATCTCCACCGAATCGTTAAGCTTCCAATCCCTATGGACCCTCTGTCGATGCCTCCTGTGTCGCAGAGATGTCCCAGTTTTGTATATCGAGTCTATGCTGCCTACATTCAGTAACCATTCGTCGTTATTCTTTTGTTCGAAGGAATTTGAAACCTGAGTCGGCCATTCCTCAGTTATATTGACTTTGCATGTCGGCCATTCCTGGTACAGTTACTGGTTCATGCACCTTATGATCGAGTCCTTCCACATTATACAACTTTGATGAGTATCTCATGTTGGATGATCTGGGTTACCTTAATGCTTTTCTTCCAGTGGATTTCATCCCATCTACTTCAGATCATTTATTCTAGGATTGGAATCTAGAGTCATTTTTTAGTGCCTTGAGACTTGCAGTCATCAGTGGCAGGTTCTCTCGCCATCGATATTTCTTTGGGAATACATCAATGTCCCTTGATTGATGGATTCTCTCAAGTGTTTGGCCTCAACACATTTATTCACACTTGTTAGTTTGCACTCTAGTACCTTGATTCCCATTATCATTATCGGTGGGTTATCTCGCGTCTGTTAACAGTACACATAAATGACCGGTAATAAGATGATGGACTCCTATGTTCGACCTCGACACCTCCATTCACATAGTAGGACTTGTACTCATAGCAGTTTGTGTAGAAGACCTTCTAGATTGGTGGCATCTCTTATATTCTACCTCCTTGATCGTGCTAGCGTTCATGAGATTTCAACTCTCATGACTTGATTCCAGTATATGTCAGACATTTCTAGCCATTATGGAGATCTTGATCCATTGTACATCTTCAGCCATTATGGAGATCTTGATCCTTTGTATATCTTCATCATGGAGATTTTGATCTATGTATATTGTACGTGGCGATGACCACATATGTCATATTGTATCATGCCTATTCATGGCAATTGTACTCATATGTATCCGGAACTCCTATATGTATTTGCAGTTATATGCAGATTTGTATCATTGTACTATGCTGATTGGGTGGCTGGTATTCCACTGGGTTCTTCATCACTCCACTTCTGGGATGGATATATAATGTATTTCGGCCATCGTATGACCCCTATCACCTCACACATTAGGGGGCATCTGCTATAGCTAATTTTACCACACCTGGTGAATCACACTTGTATGGCCTTCCCTTGTTCCTCGGTAGACTCTTTGGACCCCATGGACCTTTTTTATACCTTTGATGTTTCCAATATCATCCCTAAAAACTTATTTGCTATACGCAACTTTTAAACCCTTTCTCGCGTATATACGTGGGTTTGACCCCTAAAACCGTGTACATCAAGATGTGTGCAAAAGGCCAAATTCTTTTGGACTTTTCCTTGACATGGATCCCACTCACTTGTCTCCTGGCCTTCCATATGCCTGGATATCACTCGGATTCGACCCTTCATTGCCCCATTGAAGAGCTATATAAGGAACCCTTTGGATACATTGAACAATATGGGAGAATTGAGAGCAAAGAAACTATAGTCCATTGTTGCTGAAACTTATGCTTGAGTCTGCATCCCTTTGTCCCTTGGAGCACTTTGGTGTTCTTCCCAAGCTCGAATTTTGCTTGTGATCTTGCTATGAAGAGATGGAGGATTGAGGTGGTGGAGGCCCAAGTGCGGGATTCAGTTTCTCTGATTCGCAGACGTGCCGATAGAGGTTGTATTCATTGTAATATTTGATTTTATATTAATAGAAATATCTTTTCCTGTCCAATAATGTATGTTTGAATGAATATTTTATCCATGGATGATTTCAAATGATTATACGCTGTTGATTATATATACTAGGGTAGATCTAACACCAATATATGTAGCATGCTTGTCTTGTTTACTGATTGTTGAGCAAGTAATTTATCAATTCAAGATGGAGTTGGAAAGCTCAATGGGGATCTACTTCAACCGTCTAGAATAAGGTATGAGTTTTGATCCTTTAGTGTTATATATTTGATTTCTCTTACATATTGGAAAGGATTGATTTCTGGAGTCAAGTTGTCTATTGTGGTACCCCAAGCCATAGGAATTTCTCTCTATAACAATGAGGTCGAATGTAACTGCAGAGCGTTTCTGACATGATGAGGTTAGATTTAAGAGCAGAGACTTTCTAACAATATGAGGTCGGATGTGAGTGTTGGGCCTTTCTGACATGGGTTTTGGATGTGTTCCTCCCATGGTCATATGTGATTGATGGGCATGCCTTTTTGACATGGTTCACTAATACATTTGGTCGGATGTTTCCCCAAAATATTTCCACATTTTTAACATTCATGGATTAATACTTCATTTTTTTTTATCATGGCGAAAAAAATGTGGAAATATCGATGTTTTAATTTTAGAGGAACTTTCATCTCTATATCGACGATATATGGCTATCTTTGCACACCCACCAAACCAATGCCAACTTTCAATATGCAGGTCAACTCATGCATTTCAACACATTTTCTATAGTTGCAACAAGGTTATTGGTGATTGATTGAGCGCGAATTGAGGCCAGATTTCTTTATCAACCATATGCAAAACTAGAGAGATTGGTCATACTCTACTTCTTCAATGGGTGACTCAACTGGAAAAATAAGATCAACCAACCTTTAGAGGACAATATGGAACCTGTGGGAAAGGACATGCCTTCACTTTCCCTTGAAGAAGATATTGCTTTCACAAATTTGGTTGGAATGCATGGAATTGAAAATGCAGATCAATGGGAGGAATTTGTGAACAATGATATGGATCGTTCACCAACAAGTGATGAAGACCTAATTCATGCCAAATATTCTTTTGATGGTAGATTTTTTTCTTTCTTTATTTGATATAATGATACATTTCAAAGAAAAATATACCTTATGGGAGGATTCCTTCAAAGCTAGCGACGAATTGCGCAGAACCAAGGATGTCCAAATTCTTGATTTGGAACATCGTGTTACAGGTTTAGATAAAAGAATTGTGGAAATTGAAAAAATAATTGGCCAGAAGGATCAACTTAATAAGGATCAATGTTCTAAGTTTATCGTAGTTCTAGCAGAATCAATTTCTAACCTTGATAGACTGAAAGACATGTATACAGATCAAAAGAAAAAAGATGAGGCAACTATAGGGAGACTTGAAAATGAGCTAAAAAACAAGCCTGAAGTTTTGAACATGCCACCATTGAAAACTGAATTTGGTAAGGAAGCAGAAGTTCAACAAAAATTGAAGCAGAAAGAAACATTTATTGCAGGTTTGAAGGTTGAGTTTCAAAGGGCATTAAGAGAAATGATCATTAAACAACAAAATGAGACTGCAGAATATGAAGCAAGATTGGAAAAATTGAATAAAACAATCCAAAAAAAAAAATGAGTTTCTACAAAAATAGAGAATTGAAAGGATTTAAACAACTCTCGAGGCTAAAAGTGATGGAAGAGAAAAAAATCAACAGTCAAGGGTAAACAAGTCTGCACAACAGAAGAATCAACAGTCAATGGTAAATAGGTCTGCACACTAGAAGAATCAATAGTCAAGGGTAAATAGGTCTACACACCAAAAAATCAATAGTCAAGGGTAAACAAGTCTGCACACCAGAAAAATAAATAGTTGGGTAAATAGGTCTGCACACCAGAAGAATAAACAATCAAGGGTAAAAAGGTCAGCACAACAAAATAATCCAAAGTGGAGGTTAAAAATGCCATCACACCAAAATTTTTTGGCAGTACAAAACTAGGTGATGTAACTATGGAGAGCTTACTCCAGCTTTATAAGTCCTTGCAAAAATGAGAGAAGACCTTGAATGAAGCTTCTTCAACAATTAATGTTGTAGAGTTTACATTTGGCTCATCAGATCCAACATTGAAGAAGAAGGTAGAGGAGAAGGAGGATGAAACTAGAGACCTTCATCAAAAACTATTGGAGAAGGGAAAAGCACTATATTTGGGATGTGATAATGAGATACAAGATTTGAAATCCAAAATTAAATATTTGCATAATAAACCTGTGGCAGAAGCAATTTTGTATACTCCATCTGATAGCAATTTGAGGGCACAAGAGCTCGAGAAGGAGGTACAATAGGTCAAGAGAAAATGAAGTGAAATTCAATATGACTTGAAGTGGACACATAAACAATCAAGGGTAAAAAGGTCAGCACAACAAAATAATCCAAAGTGGAGGTTAAAAATGCCATCACACCAAAACTTTTTGGCAGTACAAAACTAGGTGATGTAACTATGGAGAGCTTACTCCAGCTTTATAAGTCCTTGCAAAAATGAGAGAAGACCTTGAATGAAGCTTCTTCAATAATTAATGTTGTAGAGTTTACATTTGGCTCATCAGATCCAACATTGAAGAAGAAGGTAGAGGAGAAGGAGGATGAAACTAGAGACCTTCATCAAAAACTATTGGAGAAGGGAAAAGCACTATATTTGGGATGTGATAGTGAGATACAAGATTTGAAATCCAAAATTAAAGATTTACATAATAAACCTGTGGCAGAAGCAATTTTGTATACTCCATCTGATAGCAATTTGAGGGCACAAGAGCTCGAGAAGGAGGTACAATAGGTCAAGAGAAAATGAAGTGCAATTCAATATGACTTGAAGTGGACACATGATGATCTTAAAAAAAAGGAATATGAGAACTCAAATCAGAAAATAATAATGTAGAGATGTTGAAGAAATTCCTAGAAGAAAAAATAGATTGCATACAAAAGTGATAAATCTTGCAAACAAAGTGAAAGAGCAAGAAAAACAATTAAAACATATGGCCGATGAAGCTTCTATAGAACTGGAGGGTTATGGAAAAGGAAAGAGAAGCTATAGAAAATTTTCTTATTCTAAAAGGGAGGATTTACAAAAACCTCCCAACTACCAAGCAGCCTAGATTTCTAAAATAATATGGTGTACATTTGATGTCTATGTACATACTAATATTGTTGTAATATAAATTGTTAGTATTTCTTGGAAATGCATATATTTTGATATAGTTAATGTGTTTCTAATGTTCAATACAAGTGTAATGTGTAATCCACATGTGAATTTTTCCTATGTCTAAGAAAGTTTAATGTGCAACACATACTGAGAAGTGTGTATGAAAGTACAAATGATGAAATATATTCTTCGTAATATATTCTACAAATGAATTGACATATAATCATTTCATGCTATATTGAATAAATTGCACTATAACATAGACATACCAACCTTTTCTACAAACTATTGTACTCATTTCTATAAATTTTAAGATCTACAGTAAAATCCAAGTCATCTAAAACAAGAATTGATAGTATCTTCCAATTTTTCATGGCCAGAACTAAAAATACACACTAATTCCAATCGAAGTACATTGTAGGTATTAAATTTTGAAGTTTGCATACACAAACCTAATTAGACTAGTATAGTTTTAATTTCAGACATAAATGAAAATTCTTTTGTGAAATAAGAATGCATCCAACATTTGAAATGAGAATAGAACAACTGTAAATGTTGGTTTCTTGTTGACGAGCATCATAGTTTGGAAGCCAATCTCATGGTTTTGCAAGTTTGTATGGTCTGTTTCTTTTTTATTATAATATAAATCATCATTGTTCCTTGTAGAAATTAATAAATGATAACATAACATATATAATACATTATGAGGGAAAAAACAGAGATAATGCAAAATTATAACAAGATCGATACTCAAGAAAGTTTTAAAAGGGGCCCAAGACCATTTTTTATTATATTATTCTTTCATTACAGAGAAGAGGGATAGTTTAGAGTTGAATCAGTAACATCAAACAACTCTTTCAATAATAAATATCCCTATTACCTATTAAATTATATTTATAGACCTCAATGGTCAGATTGACCATGTTACAAGTGGATTTCATTTGAGTGAAACTGAAATGTGGATTCACCCACGATCAAACCCATCCTCTGTTGTACTTTCCTAGCTTTAAATGAAGATACCAACTACTGTGGAACAAGGAAAACATGACAGTGCAACACAGGGGGGGGAATAGGGATGAAGTGGACATGTTTCAACACCAGGGGTAGAAAGGGAGTAGAAGAGGAAGTTGCATTCCAGTTATCTGGATGGGAGATGCGAGTAGAGAAGAATTATAACAGAGATGCACAGTGCATGAGAGGTATCTAAGGAAAAAAGGGAAATACCAATGAAAGAAGAAAATGGTAAGAAAGAGATAAATTCCACCAAAAAATATGCCTCACTAGAAAACAGCATGCAATACCCATCTGATGTGGACAAATTAAAAGTTGGAATTGAAGAAATCAATCCTGCTATGCCACCGAGAGGGAATGCTTGGGTTGTTGAAGAGGGACATGGTGCTGACTCAGGGCAGGAAATAATTCATTGAGTGATGGGAAAGGAATTCCAAACAAACATAAAAAAAAAAGATGGAAGGGAACTTCCAATGAAAGACATCGAACCTGGATGAGAATGTCTCTAATTCTTTCCAATTCTACCCATTTCACTCATACTATTGGTGAACTCAAATTTATGCACATCTGTAGCAATACTAGAATAAAATTAATGAACATAGAGAATGGATTGTATATTGCATAGCCTACTGATAACAATGGCCCCTATTTATCAATCTTAGATAAGAAGCAACATTATTGGTAATTAACTGCAATTGCTAGGAAGGAATCCATGGGGTCAGGACAAATCTAGATATGTGTACTGTGTTGGCCCTTGGAATAATTGAAAGGTGGGAAAAAAAGGTTAATCATGATGAAATGTTGATTTCACGTCTGGATGATGCAATCATTCTTAATGCCATCAGAATCTGACTCGATTCAGGTTCATCGAATCATAGAAATTGATGGTTTGTTAAGTGACATATTTGACAGTCGGTTGAAAGTTTAGAATATGATAGGTAGGGAAAAGAAAAAAACTGCCAGTTACAGGTTTAGATGATTATATGGCATATTTTACACTCAATACATTTAGCACATGTATGGCAGGTTGGGGTATGGGAAAATGAAATCAGGCATGTGCATGGATTGTACTGAAGCAAGTCAATTTTGGATTTCTTTACTCAAATGCATGCCCAACATGAAAAAATGTGGTTTAGGAAAATTAGACCTACAAAAACATGCAAAAAATGCAAAAACTATTGTTTAGGGAAATTAGACCAAGCCTAGGAGAATATCAAAAATTGTCCAAGTATGGAATTAGTGGTAAAATATGCCTAACCGGCCTCAGGGAAACACCCACCATAGCTCATAGGATGCTGCTAAAAATATTATGAGAGTGTAGATCTCTAGATTCTTGTATGGTGCATCCAACCATATAAATATCCTGACCAACAATTCTTTCAGTACGAAGATATCAATATGCCAAAAGTGCCTCTCAGCCATATTTACATTGCTCCAAAAAAATGCACACCAAGGAGAGAGAGAAAGAAGCTCCAGAAGATGAAAGTGGTCATGATGGATTCACCTTATTTGCCTCTACCCATTGAGAATCTCACTTTCCAAGTGTGAAGGAAAAATGAAATGACCTTGGTGACCTAGGGTTTGAAGAGAACTGGTTAATTGTTAGACAAAGAGTTTGAGAGACCACTTGGAAATGCTCGCAAGGGGGTGTTCCATCGATGATAAAAATCATTAGATGATATGGTCTTGTTCATTGTTGAAATGGATATCTATATATGCTCTTGGTTTTTCTTATGGTGACTAGATAAGGAAAATATCAACCTCGAAAAATAGAAGAAAAATCTTATTTTGCACACTAAAGATAGAAAAAATGGCCAAGTGTTGTAAAGGGGCTAAGTGATGCTCGCAATAAGGTTGATTCCCACACTAAGGATGATGCCTGCATGGCATGGCATGGAATAGATGACTATGTGGCATGAAGTTGAAATCATTCTTGCATTATGACATCGTTCTGGATAAATATGACAAATTAGTGAAAATCATGAAATTGGTCGTGTGGGAATATTGGTCCAAGTAGCCTTAATAGGATGCCCACCACAAATGGTTTGTTGAAGACAATACCCGCACTAGATGGGGATATTGTAGGCTAATTTTTTGTCTACTCAACCATGCTCTTAGTTTGTCCAAAGAGAAACTAAAGAAGAATTTATTTACCTGCCAAAACTGTGGTTTAGGGAAATTAGACCAAGCCTAGGAGAAGATAAAAAATTGTCCAAGAATGAATTATTGGTAAAATATTCCTAACATGCCTTAGGGAAATTCTCGCCATAGCTCATGGGTTGATGATAAAAATATTATGAGACTGTATATCTCTAGAAACATGTATGGTGCATCTAGCCATATAATTATACTCACTAAAAAGTCTTTCAGGAAGAAGATATCAATCTGCCAAAAGTGCCTCTTAACCATATTTGCACTACTCTAGAAAAATGCCAATCGTCGAGAGAGAAAGAAGCTCGAGAATATGAAAGTGGTCATGATGGATTGACCTTCCTGGACTCTACCCATTGGGAATCTCACTTTCCAAGTGTGAAAGAAAAATGAAATGACCTTGGTGACCTAGGGTTTGAAGAGAACTGGTTAATTGTTAGACAAATAGTTTGAGAGACTACTTGGAAATTCTTGCAAGGGGGTGTTCCATTGATGATACAAATCATAAGATGATATGGTCTTGTTCATTGTTGAAATGCATATCTAGCCATGCTCTTGGTTTTTCTTATGGTGACTAGATAAGGAAATTATCAACCTCACAAAATAGAAGAAAAATCATATTTTGCACACTAAAGACAGAAAAAATGGCTAAGTGTTGTAAATGGGCTAAGTTATTCCCGCATTAAGGTTGATTGCCACACTAAGGATGATGCCTGCATGGCATGGGATGGAATAGATGAATATGTGGCATGAAGTTTAAATCATTGTTTCATTATGACATCGTTTTGGAGAAATACGACAAATTAGTGAAAACCAGGAAATTGGCCAAGTGTGGGAATATTGGTCGAAGTATCCTTAAGAGGTTGCCCGCCACAAATGGTTTGTTGAAGAAAATACCCGCACCACATGGGGATATTGTAGGTTGTATTTTTGTTTACTCAACCATGGTATCAGTTTGTCCAAAGAGACACTGAAGAATAATTTATGGACCTTCCAATACTATGGTTTAGGGAAATTAGACCAAGCCTAGGAGAAGATAAAAAATTGTAGAAATATAAATTATTGGTAAAATATGCCTAACAGGCCTTAGGGAAATTCCCACCATAGCTCATGGCTTGATGATAAAAATATTATGAGAGTGTATATCTCTAGAAACCTGTATGGTGCATCCAACCATATAATTATCCTGGCCAAAAAGTATTTCAGGAAGAAGATATCAATCTGCCAAAAGTGCCTCTCAGCCATATTTGTACTGCTCCAGAAAAATGCCGCCAAGGAGAGAGAAAGAAGCTACAAAAGATGAAATCATTTTTTTTGGACTCACCTTATTGAACTATACCCATTGGGAATCTCACTTCAAGTTTGAAGGGAAAATGGGAATCACAAAATAGAAGAAAAATCTTATTTTGCATAATAAAGACAGAAAAATGGCTAAGTGTTGTAAAGGGGCTAAGTGATGCTCGCATTCAGGTTGATGCCTGCACTAAGGATGTTGCCCGCATGGCATGCCATGGAATATATGATGATGTGGAATGAAGTTTAAATCATTGTTTCATTATGAAATCATTCTGAGAAATACAACAAATTAGTGAAAATCAGGAAATTGGCCAAGTGTGGGAATAGTGGTCCAAGTAGCCTTAAGAGGATGCCCGCAACAAATGTTTTGTTGAAGAAAATTCCTGCACCACATGGGGATATTGTAGGAAGCTATTTTTTCTACTCAACCATAGTCTCATTTTGTACAAAGAGACACTGAAGAAGAATTTATGGACTTGCCAAAACTGTGGTTTAGGGAAATTAGACCAAGCCTAGGAGAAGATAAAAAATTGTCCAAGTCTAAATTATTGGTAAAATATGCCTAACATATCTTAGGGAAATGCCTGCCACAACTCATGGGTTTATGATAAAAATATTATGAGAGTGTAGATCTATAGAAACTTGTATGGTGCATCGAACCATATAATTATCCACTAATTATCCTGACCAAAAAGTCTTTCAGGAAGAAGATATCAAATTGCCAACAGTGCCTCTCAACCATGTTTTCACTACTCGAGAAAAAATCCCGCCTAGGAGAGAGAAAGAAGCTACAGAAGATGAAAGTGGGTTTTTTGGACTCACCTTGTTGAACTATACCCATTGGGAATATCACTTGCCAAATTTGAAGAAAAATGAAATTACCTTCGTGACCTAGGGTTTGAAGAGAACTGCTCAAGTGTTAGAGAAAATGTTTGAGAGACCACTTTGAAAATATTAACCTACAAAAATAGAAGAAAAATGTTAATTTGCATCCTACAGAAAAAGAA
The DNA here is from genome assembly GCA_001517045.1 of Pseudotsuga menziesii. NCBI lineage: Eukaryota > Viridiplantae > Streptophyta > Pinopsida > Pinales > Pinaceae > Pseudotsuga > Pseudotsuga menziesii. Next base: position 353,586 of record LPNX010046527.1, on the reverse strand, counting down.
AAAATGGTTAAGTGTTTTAAAGGGGATAAGTGAAGCCTGCATTAAGGTTGATTCCTAGACTAAGAATGATTCCTGCATGGCATGGCATGGCATAGATGATGATGTGAAATGAAGTTGAAACCATTGTTGCATTATGGCATCGTTCTAAAGAAATACAGAAAATTAGTTAAACTTAGGAAATTGGATAAGTTTGGGAATATTGGTCCAAGTAGCCTGGAAAATGTGGTTTACAGAAATTGGACCGAACCTAGGAGAAGATAAAAAAATGTCCAAGTATGGAATTATTGGTAAAATATGCATAATTGGCCTTAGGGAAATGCGCGCCATAGCTCATAGGATGATGATAAAAATATTCTGAGAGTGTCGATCTCTAGAGTGTTGTATGGTGAATCCAACCATATCTACACGGTTGTAATAAGAGGTTTTTTGGATAGTTTGAAGACAGTATAAAAGCATCTCACAATAACCCACATTCTAGGAAATGTATATTATCATTTCAAACTTACAAATTTCATATATAATGAAAAAATTATTCGAAAAGAAAAACCAATTATAACAGAACAATAATATACCAGACATAATTGAATGGAACAAATACATAGTTCATATACATTAAATAGTAGAATTCGCTATATAGATTACACCTAACAGTATAAAATTTTATTAATAAATGTAAATATATCTAGCTTCAACCCCATGCTGTTATTCTCAACTTATGACAATTGTACGAACTGTGGCATGCATTTTCCTAAGCCCGGTTTTGAATATTTACACACTGTTTTTACGTAACAACTTAGAATTTTAGTCATTAATTTTGGATTTGTTGAAGATACTTGCAATTTTAGTCATTCATGTTCATGTTGACTACTATGTATTCCTAGATTGCATTTTTATGCTTATGGCTTGCATTTTACACCAAGTGTCCATAATAGTAAAAAAAGGTTAAAATTGCACCTTTCATAGGTCGACTATGAGCATACAAGGTTAGGTTATATAAAATTAACAAAAGGATAGTCTTCTAAATATATCTAGACATCCAATCTCCAAAACCATTTACTATAAACATTTAATAGGAGGGTTTGGCTTGCATTTTTATTAATATAGATGGATATTTCATAAATATAAGACATCCATGGAGTGTTTTTGCACAACATGCACTTTCTGAACCAAAATTGAAAACATAAATGTATAATAATGTGGAAAATAGTAAAACATACCGTTTCCAACTAAAATCACTCAAAAATACCCAATACTTAAGGTCAGGTGGGCAATTTTGTGATCTGGGTAAAACTGGGTTGAAAAACAAAAGTCGTCATTTTGTCAAATTAACCTGGACAAATGAAACATAATTATTTTAAAAAATGGAAAGAGGATTTTGTCAAAAATATATCTATATTCAAACCCATGGTGTTAGTTTCAACTTATGACAATTGTACAGACAGTGGCGGTCATTTTCCTAATCCCATTTTTGAATATTTACACACTGTGTTTTACGAAACTTCGAATTTCAGTCATTTTTTTTGAATTTGGCAAAGATACTTGGAATTTTAGTCATTCATGTTCAATTTAATTGCTATGCATTCCTATCTTGCATTTTTATGCTTATGACTTTCATTTTACACCAAGTGTGCATAACAGTCAAATAAGGTTAAAATTGCACCTTTCATAGGTCGACTGTGAGCATACGAGGTTAGGTTATATAAAATTAATGCAAGGATAGTCTTATCAATATATCTAGCCATCCAATTTCCAAAGACATTTACTATAAACATTTAATAGGAGGGTTTGGTTTGAGAGTACATAAAAAACATGTAGAGGAGAATATTACTCTATTATTATATTACTCACTCTATTACTCTTATTTTTCTAGAATAGTTAGAATGCCAAATTTTAACACTATTATTTACTCTTACTTTCTTCTTTTCAATAAGTATACATAACATGATAGAAAAATAACTACACTTAACATTCTAGAAAGTTAACTATGTTCAAATTGAAAATGTAAGTTGTGTATAGTTGACTTGAAACACATTTGTAATTTTTATTATAGTTTGGAAAATTCAGCACGCCGGTATCTTGTACGTGCATTCGCGTGCATCCAGTGCATGCATCCCCTTCTTCCTTTTTGAGCTTGTCATCATCCTGCAAAATGGAAACAAAATCCTCATCTTCCATGTCGTCAACTAAAACAGGGAGTTCTGAAGTCGCTGAGAGGTTCACTGTCAGAAAATTCAGAGAGAGCGTTGAGGCATGGAGTGATAGAACCAACTGGACAGAAGGTATGCTAAATGTCCTGGTCAGAGTAGGAGTGCATCGTTTTCTCTTCGGTCAACTCAATTTCAACAATGAAGAGATAGATAATGCCATTTCTAGGTATGATGATGAGTCCAAAAAATTGATTATTTTTGGGAGGAGGGTTTGTTTGGACCTTGATTTGTTGTCAGGTGCAGAAAAAATTCCACGCAGGGGGGGAGTAATGTTGAACACCAAGAAAACCCTCAAAGTAGAAAAGGGTGAGATGGAAAACAAAATATGTGGAAAAACAGTTAAGGTTTCCTGGAATGGTTTAAAGATGCAAGATGTTCCACCAGGACTGTACAAAACCTTAATTCAAATTGTACTTAGGACAATTATGAATCACCACAAGAAAGATATTTGAGGTGATTGTATGAAGTTGGTGATTCATTGGGTTGAACACCTAGACATAGATGTCCCTCATCTATTAAAAAAAAATTGAATTTTGCACTGCAGGAGAGAAAAATGAAGAGAGTGAAATTTAGTTACCCTGGCACACTACAAAAAATTATTGACTTATATCGACCCAACAGTTTAGAAGGAAGCAGATTTAAAAATACATACATTAAGAGGCTGAAACTGGAAAAAATTAACCAGGAAGTTCCTTAGCAATCTCCAAAGGACAATGTACAAGTTCATAAAGAGCATTTTGAGTACTGTATGGAAGCTTTGGGAAGTGACCCTGAAGAATTTGATGTTGTCTCAATTCTGGATGGATTACATGAAGGCAGAGAAATAAATGTAAATGATATGTATGATGTTGAGTTTAATGAACATGAGGACCATAGTCATGATGATATTTATGCTCGTGTAGAAATGCCACTAGTTATATATAGACCTCCACACTTTGGAGTTGAGAAAACTTCCTCTCCAAAATATTTGTTTGATGGTAAAACTATTTTTAAGCTACTATTCGATAAAATCTTGCATTTCAAAGAAGAAGCTGAATTTCATAGAAAAAACTTTTCCTATTGGTATCTTACCATAGTATAGAGCATAGAACTCTGTAGGATTAAGCAAATGCAAATTCAGGATCTGTTAAAGGTAGGCACTATTTGTCAATGCTATTTTTCAAAAAGAAACAGTTGCCAAATTCCTTTTTTGAAGCCTTGTTAAAATTTTCACTATTTACAGGTAATTGCAAGGTTAGAAACAGAACGCATGGATACTATGCAGGAATATTCTATTAAAAATTTGCAAATGGTGGACCTCTTTTAGGTAGGAGGCATTTTTCACTGCTATTTTTCAATGATTTTTTCCAAAAGAAAAAGTTTCCAAATTCCATTTTTTGAAGCCTCCTAAAAGTTTTCCCTGTTTACAGGAAATTGCAAGATTACAAGAATCCCTTCTGAAGACTGTGGACAGTTCCAAGAGGATAATAGCATGCAAAGACTTTGTTCTTCAGTCTTTGAATAAGGAACTAGAGTAAATTCAAGATGAGTCTAGAAAGGAAAATGAGAAATGCATAGAAGAATATATGGTTTTTTGGAAGAAAGATGAAGAAACCATAAAGAGGCTGGAAGATGAGCTGAAACATCGACCAAAGGTGTTGGACATTCCCCCTCTAAGGACTGTTATCAGCTAGTAAGCAATAGTTACCGCTAAAGTCAGTAAGTTAAAAATAATAATTGAAATAATGAACGATGACTTTAAAAACAACCTTGTTTAAGAGTACAATAATCATCAACTTGAGATAAATGAATATATTAAAAAAGAGGAAAACATAAAAAACATAATTGCTAAGAAAGATGAAGATTTTAAAGGGAAAATAGTTGAACTTGAAAAGATTACTACAGAACTACAAACTAGAGGAGTTAAAAAGTTGAAAGGATATGAAATTGGTAAGGGACAGTGTGGGAATCTAATTTCTGGTGAAATTTATGATATGTCAGCACACTAAGAGGATTTAATAAGGTATGAGAGTTCCCTACAAAATAGAGAGAAGGCACTGGACATAGCTTTTAATCCAATACAAGCTCATGCACAAGTCAAGAAGGGGTTAGAAATCTATCATGCCTTCTTAAGAATTCAAGAGAAGTCCTTGATGGATGCCAGTGAAACAATGAATGTTGGAGATGATCTCTCTGTGTGGTCAACCATAAAAGAAATAATGGAAAACAAGCTAGCTGAGAGGGATAAAGAGATTAAATATCTCATATTGAAAATACTCGGAGGATAGAGAATAAAAAAATTTGGGATATAAGTCTGAGATAGAATATCTGAAATCCCAAATTGCCACTATGCGGAAGAATAACATGCTTCAACGAGTAGCAATTGTGTATACTCTAGACAATACAGAATTGAGGGAAAAAGAGTTGGAGATAGAGATAGAGCAGCTTAGGAAAAATTTGACCCAATTTCAAACTGAGTTGAAACATGCAAATGATCGTCTTTAGCAAAAGGAAAAGGAACACAAGGAGAAAAATAAGAAGAATGTGGAATTGATGAAGAAGTACATCCAAGATAATGATAGATTGAGAGAAAGTTTGCACAAATTTGCAACAAAAGTAAAAGAATTAGAACAAAAATCAGAACATGCACCTACTGGAGCTTCTGAATAACCAGAAGCTTCTAGACAAGCCAAGAGACTAGAATGTACGAACTTATCTTCTCTAGAAAAGGAGGACTTGCAGCCTAAGCCTCCCAAGCATTCCAGAACTATGGAATAACATTGTTTATATATGTTGTGTATGTAAATACATTTCAAGTTTTAATACATAAATTTATATATGCGTGTGTGTGTGTTTTTCGGCAATATTTTATATGTTTTTGATGCATTTAATGTGAATGGTAAATTTGAATTTAACTTTTCAATGGGTGTACATAACAGGCCAGAAAGTTAACAATATCAAAATTGAAAAATTAACTTGTTTACTATAGGCATATATATTTGAATTTTTAAGAAATTAAAAGAGTGATAGTGATTAGTGGATATGACATGTCAGTAGATTTGGTGACATAGGTAGATCCTAGCTGCTTGCTTGGAATTGTTGATATTATAGGGATATTATGGGGATATTATGGGGATGATGGATTGAGAACTCTCGAGTTCTTTATGATAATTTTGATGCTATGTATTGTTGTATTTATGTAAGTTTATTTATCTAATGAAACTGAAATTCGAATTCTTGAACAATGTCATACAATTCTACTCATGCAACCAAATTTTAGCGAATAACCCAAAGATGTAATGCCTATAGAATTGGACAAAAAAAGAAAAAAATTTACAAAATATAAGCAAACACAAAAAACAACTGTAATTTTATTACTAAAAACAAAAATTAAATATTTAATATGCCTTCCATCATTTGTTACATTTCAAAAATTTGGTAACATAAATGTTAGCACAATAGAATAAATTTTCAGTACGGAAAGATCACTAGAAATACTTCTTGCAACTTAAGTATATATATCCTTTACGTGCTCAACTTTCTTCACAGCTTCCCCCTTGCTTATGGCAAAACAAGCTTCTGCAGTGGCTTGTCATTCAAGTACACCTCACCACCTCAGAAAATGTTGGCAGACGGGGTGCATGAAATCTATGATGAAGACCTTGGGTCCTTGATGCTTACCAGTATGAGCATTCGCTCCCATAGAAAATAGGTGCATCTCTAAAAGTGGTGTATGACGTTTTCTCCCTAATGGTTGGTCCTTTCCTGGTGTAAACAACCAGGGCGATAGATGAGCTTGGAATCACACTCACCAACCAACAACACACCCAGACTAACAAGCTTCTTAAACCAGATTGCCATTGCAAATATATCAGAATCCTCATAACCTCTTGGCAGAATGATACCGCAAGTTTTATTCTACACTAGCTCATCCTATGAAACATAATGGCTCTGAAAGGTGGTGTTTATATAGGATTGGAAAACTAGACAAGGTGATGACCCATCAGCATATTCGTACATTTCATTGTCGAGTATCCTGGTCGACCATATGCTTCAGGGAACATGGACTGGATGTGTTCTGTCCCTTTCAATCCTCTAACAAACCTTTCTCTCCTGTGACGATGATACCAGAACCATTCTTTCATTGTGTTTCCCCTGCTACTTGTAGCAATAAGATTCATTGTTCCACTTCTTATATTTTCATGATATCTTTCTGATTTCACACGCCATCCATACAACAAGTATCTGGTTTTGGGTGAGATCGCGCTACCGTGGGGATGATTTATCCTATGGGTGTATCACAAATGGTGTCAGGGAAATCAATTAACTGTCGTGAAGGAAAATCGTACATGAGGGAATCTTCTCCACATAGATTTTTTTATAGCTTTTTTATGTTGCATAACCCTCGTGTTTCTCCATGCACTCAGTACCGTAGATATGTTCATATTTTTTATTTAAGCCCTTGATATTCATACCTAAAAAATCAACACTATCAACCTGCACAGCTTGATTTGGGGAGATCAATATCAACCATCGATCTCTAAACTATCTTCATCGGGACCACTCAATCTTGAGAACTTTAACATTCTGCTAACCCTTTTTCATCTGAACGAGTGAGAAACTTTTGATTGCGAAATGCTTCTCACCAATTTATCTACCCAACATCTTGTTCCGACTGAAGATATTCAGATCCCCTACCACTTTTCGTAGATCGAATTCGTAAATTTCTATACGCTAGTACAATCCATGGAATTGTTTGAGACCGTAGATATATCTCTTCCTTCATCTAAACCACCTAATTTTCTCTCTGATTAAACACTTTTGCGATTTGAAAAAGTTTCTCCCTCCGAGCAGGTTCACCGCGTGAAATGATTTAGGGTCGTTGATATCACCTTGTGTCGATCTCGACCCTCCAACATTACACCCATTTAACGGACTCCACAAATCTCAAAAATAAATCCTTCCTCGCATCTTCGCTCCACAGAATCACTTTTCGTCTTCGATCTTCACCATCCTTAATTTGAACCATTGAATTTTAACACACTTTAACCTTATTCCACTGCTACATGTTTCAATATACAGAAATACCTATCACCGTAGATCAAAACCCACTCTCCATCTGACGACACATGGTGATAAAAATTGCTAACCAGTTAACCTGAAAATTTCTCCCGCAAAATTCCTCAAATAAGGTCAATTTCAAACCTTTGGGAAGGAGACATAGATGAACATAAATTAATATTCAATGATGATGATGATGGTGGTGGTGGTGTTGATGAAGATGATGAAGATGATTATGTGGGCGATGATGAAAATGATGATGATGGAAATGATGAAGATGTTGATTAGGAACAGGGAGATGATGACGACGACGACGACGATGACGACGATGATGATGATGATGATGATGATGATGATCACAATGATGACGACTACAATGATGATGATGATGATCACAATGATGACGACTACAATGATGATGATGACTACGACGACGACGATGATGATGACGATGTTGATGATGAGGATGAGGATGACGATGATGATGATGATGATGATGATGATGATGATGATGAATATGATGATGATGATGGTGGTGGTGATGAAGATGATGATGAGGTTGATGATGAAAATGATGATTATGGCGATGATGAAGTTGTTGATTAGGAAGAGGGAGATGACAACGATGATGATGGCGATGATCATGATGATGAAGAAGAAGAAGATGATGATGATCAATGAATGTGTTGGTGATGACGAAGACAACAATGATGATGATGAGGGTGAGGATGAGGATGATGATGAGGAGGATGAGGATGATGATGATGACTAGGATGAGGATGATGAAGATGATGATCATGATGATGATTAGGATGAGGATGAGGATGATGATGATGATGATGATGATGAATTTGAAGATGATAATGATGGTGCTAGTGATGATGATGAATATGTTGATGAAGATGGAGATGATGATGAAGATGTGATGAAAATATCTTTACCTTAGTCTTCACTAAATTGTTCTGAGATTGGAAACACTATAATGCAATGGTTATGAGTGATTATTCACTCCTATAAAGGATGCATCTTGTGGAACTACCAAACTACTTAGTTTGCATCTTCCTCTTTTAAGACACTGGAATAGGTCCATCAGTATTGATTCTTCATGTGCACAAATATAAGAAGAGGAGGCTTCACAGGGCCCAATAAGTTGTATTTTTTTTACTACTTCCTCGGATCATAATGAATTATTAGATTAGTCCTTGGAATTGGTGTTAGGATCAATCCTTAATTTTTCACTCAACTGGTTGCTCCCCCTATCATGTAGACGTCTTCATTCACTGAGCTCCCCCTAAAATTGCAATGATGAAGATGATGATGACGATGATGATGATGAATATGATGATGATGATAAAGATTATGAAAATGATAATGAAAATGATGGTGATGATGATGATGAAGATGATGATAATGATAATGGAGATGCTGATGAATTGGATGACGATGATGTTGATGATGAATATGACAATGAATATGAAGATGATGATGATGATGATGATGATGATGATGATGATGATGATGAATATGATGATGATGACGGTGATAACGAAGACATTGATGATGAAGATAATGATTATGATGATCATGATAAGGAATATGACGATAATGAAGACGATCATGATGACGATGATGGAGACGACGATGATGATGATGATGGTATTGATGAAGATGACGAATTAGATGATGGTGATGATGATGACAAGGATGATGATGAGGATAATGATGATGATCATCATCTTCGTTGTTTTCATCATCACCATCATCTTCTTCATCTGCATCATCATCATGATCATCGTCATCGTCATTGTGTTCGTCCTTGAAGGGACTTATGTATAGGATCTCACTATAAGCAATGCAACCAATACAAATTATGACAAAATCCTAGTTAAATTAAATTAAATTAAATTAAACTACAGTAAATTAAAAACATAGAGTTGTTTAACTATAATTAATTTAAAATGCAACAAAATATAAAATATGCAAATAAAAAAAACCCAAAATAAACTAAACAAAAGGTAAACATGCAAAATAAAAAATAAAACAAAACACAAAATATAAAATATGCAAATAAACAAAAAAAATGTAGAATTCAAAGACACCCGCGCACTAGCTCATTAGCAAAACAACCATGAACAAGTTCACTCCCGTGCACTAGTTCATTAGCAGCATCCATAGCACTAGTAATTTGATGAGTAGAGAAATGATAAATTGAGGAGCAGGGGATACCCGTCCAGAGGATACCAGCATTCCCATTGGAGGAAATTCGACCGCAGTCCAGAGGATAACAAAACAATTCAGCCGCAGTCCAAAGGATATCAACTTTCCCAAGGGAGGCAATCCAACCGCGGTCCATAGGATAACAAAGGGCCCAATGAATTATGTAAGCCCATTAACCCTATTAGAGTAGGAATTTGGGAAAAATACGTCAAATTTCGAAACCAATACAGATTCAGTACATTAATACTGAAATTATGATTTTTTTGTTGTCCTACCATCGCTTCTATTATTGGTGGATCTAGTAAGGGTTTTCTATTATTGGAGTGTATGAATATCCTCCTTAAATTTGGGGAAAATATATATGGGTTGAACATTGCAAGCCAGTCATGCTCTTGTATAATTTTTTGAATTATGGCACAATTTGCAAGCTTTTGTAATTTTATTCTATTTAATGGTCTAGAACAGTGTGCAGAGTCTTGTAGGAGCTATGATATGAACTGGTTCAACCGATTCTGTCGAAACTTTGAACCTGAGACGTGTTTCTTCCAAGCATTTAATTTTTCTTTAATAATCAGTTTTACCTTGATTATGGCACACATTACAATATTTTGTTATTTTATTCTATTATATGTCTGAAACATTCTATAGAGTGCAAGCTTGTGTAATCTTATTCTATTTAATTATCTAGAACAGAGTCCTCTATGAGTTATAATTTGAACTGATTCTGTCGAAACTTGAACGTGAGACCTCTTTCTCCTTTAAAGACGCATTTAATTTTGCTTTGATTGTCACTTTTACATGGATTATGGCACACTTTTCAAGTTTTTGTGATTTTTTTTATGGGTCTAAAACATTTTGTAGAGTGCCATAGGAGCTGCAATTATAATGATTGCATACAATTCAACCTAAGACCTATTTCTCCTTTAAATAAGCATTTTATTTTATTTTTATGCTCACTTTTACTTGCATTACAATATACTTTGCAAGCTTTTCCCATTTACTGGTTTGGATTTTGGAACAATGTATAGTTCCATAGGACTCGTGGGCTATAATTTGAATTGACTCTAGTAAATTGACCTTCATACCTCTTTATTCTTTAAAGAAACATTTGATACAAGTATTATTTTTTAATGACACTTATATCTTTTTTCCTCTGTTTTTCATATACCATGGTAGTTAGTGTGGTTGCCTCTGTTTGGCATATCTCAAAGAGTCCAAAGGTTATCAAGAATATTGTAGCATGTGTGTGTCTCCATTAAACCCACTACGAGCATGTCTTCCTTAAATATATGTTGTGTAATTTAGATCACATCATATCTTCCAAAATACTATCCTAAAATCCTTCTCAACATATGCATAATTCCCTTTATAAATTTCTGCTTTCTAATTTCCTGTATCTTACTCTTTTATTTCACCAAGATTGTACAGGAATACTTTTCTAACTTTTGGAAAAATTATATTTTTCACATCTTTACCATCTTTAAACAAACTAGGGGTATGGCTAGGTATCCAACTCAATTGGGAACAAGACCATGTCACCTTAAAACCCTAGTAACAAACAAACAGTCTCTGGTAGTCACTTTAAAATGGTCTTTCAAACTGCTCAATTCAACACTTAGTGAATTTTGTCAGGCCCTAGTCATTACTGTGCTAAGAGGCATTTTGGCAGACTCATATCTCACATGTTTGAACACCCAGAGGGAAACTGAGATCATGAGTGGATGCCCAAATCATCAAAGAATGGACCCATCACATCTGATGAATTTATCATTTAAAGAGCTGACTTTGGTGTGCATTTCCAAGTGGGCTCTCAGCCTCCTGTTTTCAACACTCAGTCAATTTTTCATATTTTTGGATATGCCATATAATGTTTTTACCTCTTTTGGCAGGCTAATATTTTTCTCATGTGGCCACCATAAGAAAAAATAAGAACATGGATGGATAGCCATTTCATTAAAGAAAATGCCTATACCTTCCAATGAATTTATCATCATTCAAACAGGCTTTGGCAGGCATTTCCAAAGGCCTCTTCAACCTTGTGATTTGACACTTTGTTAATTTCTTTAAACACTATGTCTCAAAGGTGATTTCAAATTTTCATCAAACTTGGGGTGTAAGACATCAAATGGATGGAGGAAAACTAGATGAATCTGTTAAGACCAGTTTCATCCTTTGGAACTACATTCTCTCTCCTCGACGGGCATTTTACTGAAGTATGATGTAAAAGTTGCTTAAGACCCCGTTTTGGCAGATCCATAATTGTTTCCTTAGGTACTTTCAGGTCAAAGTAAGAACATGGTTAGGTAGAAAACACAGCCACCTACAGGATTCCCATATGGTGCAGGCATTTATTTCAACCCACAAATTATGGCGAGCATTCTCCTAGAGCAACTTGTCTAATTTGACCAAAATGAACTTCTTTTGGGAGGCATGTATCTTCTTCCTCAAAGAGTTGTTCTGAGAACTGGTGCCATGGTCGGATAGATACTTTAACCAACTATGGGATGATAGGTCATGCCAAGAATTTTCTCCTTCTTATGAAATATGGTGGGCATTTTCACAAGACTACTACTTTAGGACAATTTTTCACCACTTAGTATTTTTCCAACTTTATCATACATGCCTATGCCCATCAAAAGTTCTTTTGTCATTAATGAACATCTCTAGGATATGTCTATCCATAATCATTAGTTCACCAAATGTCACCAATTCTCAAGACTACCTATAATTGGTCTAAATTTGGTGACATTTCACAATGCTATCCTATTTAAAAAAAAATCAAGCACATAATTAGAGAAGGAGTACATTGCATAAAGAAACTCGCATATCAAACCACTATGGAAGAGGAAGTGTTTGACTAAATTCATCAAGTTTCGGTGGGAAATCCATTAATGAAGCTATATGACCACCTCCCACTTCAAATTGAATCCCCAACATGATCTATATGAGGGGGAACCTTATACCTCTTTGCATGCATTAACTAGTCAAATGGCCCAAGAAACACACTTCTATATCCGTGTTGTGAATAAATTCCAAACAAAATCAAATCGTTTCTTATACTTAAAAATAATTCAAATATAAATAAATCTAAAACAAATTACACCTTTGAGAGAAAAATAGCTTTTGGTAAAGTTTTTGGGAAGAAAAAACTTTTGATATTAAAAAATTACAAGTAAATAGATTTGCACGCTAAATTATATCCGCTTGGTAGATTATATTCTTGTTTTATCGATTGTAGGTACCACCAAATAGGTATCTATAAGATCTATCTTCGAAGTGATAATGAATATATACTAGGAGAGGTTGAAAGTGATACGTGTTGTACTAGATCTACCGGTTCTATATCAACTAGATTTGAAAAGGTAAGGTAAATATTTCGTAGATGCATGCAATATTTATTGCCAACGGAGGGTCATGTAATTATGATGTTGAAAGCATAGGTGACATTGAGTTTCCCTTGAGGTATATAATTCTAGTGCAATGATGGGTACCTAATAAGCTACCTCAAGTGGACACAAATGTCTTCATCAATGGGAGGATGTATTGCATTGCTCCTTTGTCCTTACATGGATTGGGGCTATTTTCCATGGATGGCATAAAGGTAGGCTATGGCACTGTAACTGAATTGATGGAGTAGGTAGGACTATTATACAGATACAATAACTGGTTCATGTTGATCCAATATACTTAAAGCATGAGGAGATACAAAGTTGCTGCAAATTATATACAACTAGTAGAAGACAATAAAAACAAAGGGGCGACTATGTATATTGAAGAGAGACAAAAAGCTTCTGAAAACGTTGATGGCTTTGTAAATAGTACACGGCCAATGATAGAAACTAAGAAACCAAATTGCAAATTTGAGGGACGTGAAGAACATCATATATTTGTATGTGCGACAAAAAAAATGCTTCCAGGTGAAGAGTTGTTGATCGATTACAACTTAAATGGAATAGATGTTGCTTCCATGGTCTAGGGTAACCGTGGAAGGTCACACGCTATGCCTCATCAGGTAAATGATAAATATAGTAACTAAACATGACTACAATAACTAAATTTTTCAATTTTTTTTGTTAACATTCCATTTCAACCATTGACATTCACTTTTTTCATGCATATTATGAATATTTCCATGTGATAACATGATTATTACATTGTTATGATTATCTCAATTTTTTGTATGTTACAATTATTGAATCAAGTTTTATTGATTGATTTAATTTGTCAGGGTTGCAGTAGTGGAAAGCCACATGCTGCTTCCATGGTCTAGGGTGACTGTGGAAGGTCACAATCTATGCCTCGTGAGGTAAATGTTAAATATAGTAAATAAATATGACGTCATTAACAAAATGTTTTTATTTTTTCAGTTAACATTCGATTTTCATTATTACCATTCACTTTTGTCATGCTTATTATGAATATTTCTATATGATAACATGTTTATTGCATTGTGGCAGGGGTCTGCTCATCCCCATGGAGCAGAACATGTATCTCCTCCTTCGGAGGTAAAAGTAAATATTATTGCAGTATCTCATTTTGTTTATGTTACAATTATTTACTCAACTAAATATAATAACTAAATATGACTACAATAACTGGAAAATCCAACCACAGAAGATTTATATGTGACAACATGCTTATTCCACTATGGCATGGGTCTTCCCATGGTCATCATGCAACAGAACATGTGCCCTCTACTTCCATGGTCCAAGGTGACTATGGAAAGTCACACTCTATGCCCCATCAGGGAAGTGTTAAATATAATAACTAAATGTTGAGATTTTTTCTGTTAACATTCAATTTCCATTGTTACCATTTGTTTATTTTGTGCTTATTACACTGTGGTAGGTGTCTTCCCATTATTTTCATGCAACATAACCCGTGTCTTCTACTTCCATGGTCCAGGGTGACCGTGGAAGGTCACACTCTGTGCCCCATCAGGTAAGTGTTAAATATAATAACTAAATGTTGATATTTTTTCTGTTAACATTCAATTTCCACTATTACCATTTACATTTTTCGTGATTATTGTGAATATTTCCATATGATAACATGATTATTACACTGTGGCAGGGGTCTGCTCATCACCATGGAGCAGAACATGTATCTTCTCCATCAGAGGTAAAAGTAAATAATATTGCAATATTTCATTTTTGTTGATGTTACAATTGTTGACTCAACTAAATATAGTAACTAAATATGACTACAATAACTAGAAACTCCAACCCCAAAATATTTCCATGTGACAACATGCTTATTACACTGTGGCAAGGGTCTCATGCCCATGTTCGTCATGGAACAGAACGCGTGTCCTCTACTTCTGAGGTAAAAATAAATATTATTGCAATATCTCATTTTTTATTATGTTACAATTATTTTCATAACGTTTATTTATTGATTTATTGTGTCAAGGTGGCACCGATGGAAAGGCACCTACCGCTTCCATGGTCCAAGGTGAACATGGAAGGTCATGCTCTGTGCCCCGTTAGGTAAGTGTTAAATATAATAACTAAATGTTTCGATTTTTTTGTTAGCATTCGATTTCCACTATTGAAATTCACATTCTTTTGTGTGCTTATGGTGAATTATTGATTTATTTATCGTGTCAGGGTGGGGGCTGTGGAAAGGAACCTGTTGCTTCCATGGTCTAGGGTGACTGTGGACAATCACCCACTTAAAGTAGATCAGTAGGGGGTGATCATGGGAAGTCACCGGCCACAACACCACATCAGGTAAGTGTTAGTTCTTAATAGTAACTAAATTTCGTTACAATAAAAATGTTCGAATGATGTTAAAAATATTTTTTTTTAATTTTATTGTTTGATGAATTTAGTCCAGTACACTTCAAGTGGGTGATGAGGAGCTTGAGGATGAAATTTACTATTCCATATACCCTATGGATACTATAAATAAGGCCCTGAAAAAGGAAAACATAGAAATGATCTCCTTTGCTTGCATAAGGCCCATGACAAAGGAGATCAGGGCAAGGATTGAAGATCTGAAAGAACAAACAAAATATTATGGGGTAAGTGGCATCTTCACATATTTTCTTAAGCTATGAAATGATTTCATATCTAATATTATGTTTTCTACTTTTCCAACTGATCTGATAAAGTAAAGTTTTTTGTTTGTAGGATTTTTTACAACTCGTGACTAGACAAATTGTCGAGACAGGTATAGGTAGCAGTCAAGTACTAATGTAGCAACAACACCAACAAAGAAATTTACCAATGAGGATTTTTGAAACTCCTCTGATTGGCCTCGAATCCATTGATGAGGGAACCCATTTTAATCAGCATGACATGCCAGAGCATTATGAGACGGATCCTAGGACTCCACATGACTCCAGAGATGAATGTACTGTAGATGACCAGGAAACATTTCCTGGAGAAGCACAATTTAAAAGCATCGGATCAATAGATATAACCTTTCTATTGGATGATGCTTGTGTTACGATCAAGATTCAAAAGATTGAGGGTATTTATTAATTAATTTATCCATTTTAATCATGATATTGAAATGGACATACGTTGAAATTATTATAAATTAATGGATTACATGTTTCTGTAGGAAACAATGTTTTCTGCAGGAATTTGAATGACAAACCATTGGAGCTGTTTGGACCGACCATTTGAACACAGTGGAATAGCCAGGATAGTGCAAAGAGAGATGTATTGATATACCACATGGTAAACTTGTTCGACAATACATTCAACAAGAAAGTGGTTGCAAAGTTAGGCGGCAAGAATTTAAAATTATACCAAGGCCCAATATGGGGATAAATTGCAACTTGACCTCAGGCATGAGTTCCCTCCCATGGTTCTGTAGAAAGAGTTGAAGGTACTCATAGAGGATGCAAAGGAGAACTTGCTAAAAATAAAAGGAAAACAATCACGACTTGGAAAAGCAAGGTACAACACATATCATCTTTTGAGTAAAATATGCTCATTTTTTTTTCTTTTTTATTTTAAGAAAGAATTCTGATATCTAAAGTTTTTCAAAATTTTCATATATAGGCTACCAGACACCTCCAAAGAAATCAAGGCTAAAGTGGAAAAGCACAGGAAACATAGATTGGGCTAGGGTGGCTATAGAAAACTAAGAGCCTGAATCGTAAGAATTAAATGATTAACTGTAGGGAATATTTATTTCAAAGTAGTGAACAAATATATATTTTTGATAGAGGGAATTTTATATGTGTTATGCATTGCATGGAAATACGTTCCAAGATGTTGCCACCAAGGAAGACCTAAAGCTTGGTTTCAAGTATGGTTTTAAAAGTGTCATTGAATATCAGAAAAGCTTGGACCAGAGTCCAATCTCTCTGATTATGCAGATGCAGGTAAATAAAATGAATAAGGACATCATTGCAGTATACTATTAAAGTCTATTCATTTTTTATTATATCACCCATAACTAAATATTTATGTTTTCTTTTAAGCAACAGTGCAACCGCGACACTTAATCCAGGGGTACTCCACACGTACAAGCTGATGTTGGGGTGTGCATGTCCCATGATCGTGGGGAGAAAAGTAGCCATTTTGGTATGTGTTCTTTGGAAATAGAAATATCTACTGTGATTATAGATATTTATTTCCTGACATATACTTTTAAATTTTCTTCTTTCAATCAAATACCATGAAGCTCAGGAGGTTGAATAGCGAGAGGAATTAGCAAGTAGAGAAGCAATTAACACACCAAATGTCACATGTACACAGACAAGTAAAGAGAAATATTGTAATTTTAATCAAAATTATGAACTATTAATTTCAATAATATTTCAACATATCGATATGCCCATTTTCGTTGTTGCATTTCATGCCCCTTCAGAACTGCCTCCATGCCCTAGTCAATGACGTAAAAGAAGCATGATACATGAGGGAATGGAAACACGAACACTAGCAAGACATGTCTTTGTCCATAATCCACCAAATGATCATGATAATATCCTAATTATCGCCAGTTATTTCAATGCAAAAAAACATAAATCAAAGAAAAAGTAGATGTATAAATTCATGACTTGTATTTGGATGTATATCAATGTTGTTAGTCTAAAACAATATTTATGTGAATTACCTCATTATGCTTCAATGTTTTTATGTTTATATGTTTTGACGACTATCCTAGTTATGCATGAATGTTCAAATGTTTTCTAAGTAAAAAACATCATTTATTGGGTATGAAGAATTGAGAGCGATGTGAGGGGGGGAGGGGCCATATGAGCTTCCCCCTTCACATGGTTGGCCCTATTCAGTAGGGAATATAAAACTGTTCTCGAAACAGAGAGGATCTCCATAAGGTATAAATACTCTTTTATTACTATGTATTAAAGATGGTTGTAAATATTTAAATGCATGTCTATTTCTTAAAAAATTGTTAATAAATTTAACATTTCACGGTTCATTGATTTATACAGGACTTTGTAGTAGGTTTTAAATGACCGTTTATTTGCTTATATATTATTTACTCAAATAAAAATTCTCTCTTTGATGATTTATGCAGGTCTTGGAAATGGAAATGCATCTTATGGACAACTCTTATCAAGTTGTATGGGCGAATGGATATGGCGAAAGGACAATGATAAGGTAAGGGTTTTGACGTGTTCTTTATCCTTAATGTGTTTTTCTTTATCCTTAAATTCCATTTCATTCTATTAAGATACAAGAGATGCAACCAATAGTAAATAACTACTTTTAGACTATCATCCAAACTAGGAGACGACCTTTTACATAAAACATAAATGCTTCTTAGCAACATAGAAAAATAGAAGAAAAATCACGTAGAAGAATTTAGGATTTTTTCTGCCCTTCTTCCTATAATATCGGCATGATGAAACCCTAGGTTAAGAAATTTTAATTTTTCAAACCCTAATTGTTCATCTATCTTTCAAAACTAAATTTTCTGATTTGTATACTTGTAAATATTATTCTTAGCTTATTTTTGTTTCTCTTAGGTTTTAGAATTAATTTTTATGTGTTTTTGTAACTTTTATTTTATCAAAAAAGAAAGCCCTAAAAAAATAATTTGTGTAAAACCATAAAAATGCAGACCTGCTGCTCCCACAATTTGAGCCCTCTCCTTTATCAAACACATGTCTTCAATATGTATTGCAGACCTCGTATGCCCTAGCTTCCTTCTCTGCACACTCAAAACAGAAAACAAGTTAGTATTTAAAACTATTTAGATGGTGGTGTATTTTGTATAAATATATCTTATTGATTTTATTAGTTTTGTTCCCTATTTGCATTAGTTTTCTAAGTAAATGCAAGTCTAATTTTTTACTGAGATCTAGAACCTTACATCTCTGAATGCATAGTGATATAATTCTGACATTATTTTACTGAGTATTGTTTTGGATTTTCTTAGTACTAACAATTGCTACTGAGAGCTGGGTGATGGTAACGGACTTGATGATTTTATATTTCAGAGCTTACATATAGGATCGAGTGAATGATAATAACATTATGGTTAGCTTGGAACTCAATTTTCATTAAGTTAGTATTTTGTATCTATGCTATCACATACACAAATCTGGTTTTTATATTTCAGAGCTTACATATAGGATCGAGTGAATGATAATAACATTATGGTTAGCTTGGAACTAAATTTTCATTAAGTTAGTATTTTGTATCTATGCTATCACATACACAAATCTGGAAATCATATGCTAAATGACACTTTGAATGATTAACCTTGGTTATTGGTTGCACTATTTTACACGTTCTGATTACTATGATGATAAGATTTCAGTTGTTGCATGGCACATATGTGGATCATAAATTCATATGTCTATATATTCAAAGGAATCAGATAAAGTGATGTTATTACATGAGGAGTGTCTCCAAGGAAATTATGATATGGTTTCTAAACTACAAATTTCATGCTCAACTATGCAACCTACTTCTTAGTGCGAAAAGGTAATTTATGATGAGTTTTTTGATACATGAGATCAATCCTAGTGATAGAATAGAAATAATTTGTCAATTCTTTGTTGACTAACATGTCTCTTTCCCATCATGTGATTAGGGGACTGTTTTTATCTTATGGGCATATTTGATACTAACTTGACAAATTTTGGCCATCCTTGAGGTGGTTGCATAAGAAGGATAAAATTTTCATATTCACCTCTTCCAATAATGAGCAACATCAAAATAAATTACCACCAGCTGGCACTGCAAATATCCTACATAGATTTTCCAAGTGGACATCTACTCTTTTTCCCTAGGGGCTGAGTTATTTTTTTATTATTTATTTATTTTTCAATAAAGACGAATTCAATGCACCGTATGTTTTTTGTTGTATGATGAATTATCACTAGTACCTCTTCACACATAGTAGAGAAAGTGATGATATTTTACGAGGAGTGTCTCCAAATTTTTTTTGGTATGGTTTCTCAACTACAAATTGCATTCTCAACTTTGCAACCTGCTTCTGATCAATGCCAAAAGGTGATCTATGATGAATTTTTTGTATGCATTGTAAAAGAATAGAACAAAGTTGTCAATTTTTTTGTTTATTAACATGTCTCTTTCCTATCATGTGCTCAAGGGACTTTTTTTTCTTTCTTTCGGGCATATTTGGTACTAACTTTGATTGATTTTGGCCATGCTTGAGGTGATTGCATAAGAATGATCCGTTTTTCATTTTCATCTCTTCCGAAAATTGCAGGCTTGATCTTCTCTGTCTTCATTTACACCTGCGAGTTTCCTCAATATTCAAATATCGGGCTCCCTTCATCTTCAGAACATTGGCTTCCTTTACATCTGACTTGTGGGATTCTTTAAGCTTATGCGGGTATCTATGAGCCTCTGCGGGCTTGTTCCAAGCTCTGTGGGAATCCTTCCAAGCCCTTGTGAGCTCTTTAAGCCCCAATGGGATTAACTTGATTTTTTATCACAATAAGTTGATCCCAGCCCAGTGGTGCCTATGTATTTTATCGATGGTATTTTTATAGATGTACATCCCTACCTTATCATAGAAATTAGCTCTCAGTGGTTCATATAATATCATTTAATTAATTTTTATATGATCCCTATGGTAGTTACTACGTATTTTATCGATGGTATTTTTACAGAAGTACCCTCCTACCTTGTCACAGAATCTGCTCTAAGAGGTGTCACTTTAGCCTCTAATTATGTATTTTAGCCAGTTATTATGAATTTGTGCATCATAATTGGAAAATATCTTTTGAGGCAATAATTAGGGTGCTTAGGGGCACTTTGGATACTTTTGGGCACTTTTTAAATAATTATGCCTTATTTTTTCGAGTCAATTAACACTTTTTAACCTCCCCCCTGAACTTCCCATTTACTTTTTTTCCTTTTACTTCAATATGTTTTTTTCCATATCTTACTTTCCCCATATATTTATTTTCTATAAATCTCCTTTCCCGTGTTATATTTTATCCATTTTTTTGTCTTTAAAATATAGTATGTATTTGTTCACAAGCACTTATTGAAGATCCAAAACCGTGGAAAGGAAGGTGCCTTTCCATGGTTTTTAATTTTTTTTTTTAAACCTCCAGGTTTTGTCTCAATATCGACTAAATTTTGTCATGAGTACTGCAAAACCATTGAAACCCGTGGTGGTTTTCCAGGAATACCGTCGCTCCAGAGACACAGTTTCGTGGAACAATTATCGTTCAGCTTGCAGATTTTGTTGAAAGTGTTTGGTTTTCCACGGTTTTGCGTGGAATAAATTTATGTTCAAATTCTAGAATTTGTCGATAGAGTGACCAACTTTCGTCGAATAGGTTCCACAGTTTTACGTGCAAACTAAATTTTGTCTAACAGTTTTTTGCCATATTTTAGTCGTTTTAGGGACGACAAATTGGTCGATAGAGCGATGACTACATGGAATAATTTTCTGTTCAAATTCCATAATTCATTGATAGAGAGAAAAATGATCATCAAACATTTTCCACAGTTGGTCATGGAAAGTAGATTTTGTGTAGTAGTTTTTGGCCATATTTTTGTCGTTATAGGGACAAAATCTGTGTCGATAGAGTGATGAAACGTAGAAAATGAATTCTAAAAAGTAAATTCCAAGGCCACCATATAGAAGACACGTGGCATATAGTTTTCGTCTCTATATCAATGAATTATAAATTGTGTTGATATATCCATGCAATAAGTGCCATGAAACATGGAGGCCATTATTGTCGCAAGTGAGACGACAAAACGTGGGAATAGCAACGAAAAAATGTCTCAATTTTGATATTATGTATTAGTGGCTCTTGGATGTGTGCCTCCCATGGTAAGATGTAAGTGTTGGGTGGGCCTTTCTGACATGGTTCATTCCATGGTTAGATATAAGTGCTGAAGACGATGAAGACCTATATGCCTACAACCATCATTAAAAAGGGTTGGATCTGTAGAAATTCTTGTGAGGAGTAGAATTGAGATAGCACTGGTGATGACGACCCAGTAATGATCCAGTAGTGATGATCTAGACTTGATGATGATCTAGTGATGATCTAGATCAAGTGATGATCCAGACTTGATGATGATCCGGTAACGATCCAGATCAAGTGATGATCTAGACTTGATGATGATCCAGACTTGACGATGATCTAGTGATGCTCCAGATCAAGTGATGATCTAGTGATGATCCATACTTAATGAAGATGACATGACGATGAAGATGACTTGATGATGATCCAAATGATATAGAGAATAATCCTTGTGTTGATAAATTGTGTGGAGAGAATACCTTCTTAGTTAAGAGGGAATGTTGATGTATTTGTAACTTCGAGAACTATTGGCTTGTATATCTTATGTATTGTACCCTGATGTTTATTCCAGGAAGTATCTGTAATGTAATTGAGCCATGTCATGCCCCGATGTTTCAATCGGGAGATTCAATAATGTAAACAACTCATGTAAATTCATAGAGTATAACCCTCCTTATTGATCAAGGGTTAAAGTCCTCGTAGTTGTGGGGCCCTAGGGTTATTAGACTCTCCTAGAGAAGTCATCCCTAGTGAGTTATTGTCAAGTCAGGAATTAGTATAAATAGAGATGGATCCTCTCTATTTAACACACATTTATACACATTCACTCAGACTCAGTTGTAGCACATAACTGAGAGAGAGAGAAGAAGCTGGGACAAGAGAGAGAGAGAGACTACTGCTGTCGGGAGATCATATTACTATCTTTGGGTTTTAATTTTGGTGTTGATTCTATCTCTGAGGAAGTTATGGGGTTTTCTCCTTTATTGTTTCCTCAAGGAAAATATTTGTGTTCTTTGTCTCTTGTGATTGATTGATGTGCTTGTTATTCTCTCAGATAAGATCCTAAGATCATATAGTTTAAATGTTAAAAATCTAACAAACATACCAATATGTGCATGAGCTATTTTTTCAGCGCACCAAAAACACCAACATACCAAGATAATCAATGCATCAAAATGTATCATTAAGTCATTTTTCCATATTATAAATAGTTGTAACTTTTCAAAACTACTTTATTGGCTTTTTGAAGTTCATATATATGAATGTAAGATGAGTTTATTGTTGGCATGTATGAGCATGATGAAATAGATTAGAGTTAGGGTTTGAATATCTTCTTTAGTGCACATAATATAAGGATATTGCATGAGCCTATATTATGACTATGACAAGGTTTTAATTGTAAAAATTTTGTGAATATTACATGGATGAATCTTGTTTGTGATTTAATCTTAACAGTGTGCATGGTTTATGATTATTATCTATTTTCATGAGCTGTATAAGTAAAAAAAAATTGTAATTCTTATCATTTTTGGGTGAGATCTTATCCTCGTTTAAATATTGAAAATTACATTGTCGATAGGTTATTATTGTTTTACTAGCTAAAATATGGTCTATTTTTAGAGCCAATAATTGGTTCCATTCCTACAATAGAACACACTTTTCAAAAGGAACTAATGATTTAAATGTCATGGAAACCCTTTAGACATGATAAATACAAAGAAAGGGAAATGATATTTTCAAATAAGGAAATGTAGTTCATTATAATTTATATCTAGCATGGTGGAAGAATAGGCTCATCAATACTATGAGTTGATCATCTATAATCAAGAACTATTGAAAAGAAAAATAGACTATTGGTTTTAATGCTCGTAAAATCATAAGGTTATGGTAATGGATTTTTCTATTGAATATATCAACACTTTGAGCCAACTAAACTTATAATCAAGAACTATTGAAAATATAAATAGACCTTTGGTTTTAATTATCGTAAAATAAGGTTATGGTAATGGATTTTTTTATTGAATATATCAGCACTTTGAGCACACAAAACTTAAGTAATTTTGAGGAAGTTCAAAGAGGGAGGTTGCTAAAATTGATATCATTGTCTGTAACCGTTCTATTTGTAGAACAAAGTATTAATGAAAATGAAACCATATGCAATGGAGGTGTAATCCTTAATGTTCTTTCATTTTGTCCTCAATCCAACTTATTTTCATTACACGTAAATGCCCTCCATTTTTACATTACAGAAGGTTGTCTTCACATAAAGTTGAAAAGAATGTTTCAATATATTATACTCCTTTTCTTGAAGTGTTTCCCTCTCTATGTGAACAATAAGAATGCGAAAAATGTTTCTAAGTGTATCAACTCAAAATTTAGTATATTAGTTATAAATAAAAACATAGGAAAATGTTGGATATAATATAATTGATTTCTTAACTTAAAATAAATATTTACTAAAGAATTAAATGTTTTATACCTAAATGAATTTTGTAATTGAAAGCAACTATAGAAATTCACATTTCAGTTTAGTGGTAGTTGAATTTCAATTCAACTTTGAGATAACTTGAGGTTGAACTATATCTTCATTAGTTATCTTTAAATTAGTAATACAAAATCATGAGATTATGCCTTCTTATGTTTTAAAAATATGTAACTAGTTAGAAATAGAAATGTTGTTCCGTAATGTTCAAACTCAATATTTATATTTAAATCCATTAAAACATCAGCAACATCAAGAACATATATATGAATTTAGCTCTATCAAAATCGATCATATATATTTAAATTAATATTGTTAGAAAGAGGTTCTCTTAGTTTTGAGAATTATATATATATATTCTCTATTGACGAGGCCAACCACGTGAAGGTGGAAGCTCATTTGGCCCCTCCCACCTACCCACCCTAGAATCAAAGAACAAAAAATCATCAACCTTGATGTGTTTTTGATTCATATGAAATGTGTCCATGGCATATTATCAAGAATGGCATTATGATCTTCTATCGACAATTTCCATTGTTGATGCTTGGAATTTTTCCTACTCTTCACTACCTTCAACTTCAACCAGGATGTTATGACCAAATGACTGTAATGAGCACATATAACATCTGACTCGTAGTCTTGAAAAAGAATATGGTCTTTACATTTCATTACTTTTGCAAATAAATGTCCCATTATAACCATTAAACCCACACCATACGTATAATTTGACGGGTCTTTAAATTATTGCATCAACATGCTTTTTGACCTAGTGCATATCAATAAATAATAATGCACTTTTTCTAGATTATCTACCGGTGCAATAACAACAAATACGTCACATTATCTAACCAAATCAGAAACACGATCATAATCTTTGTCAATCACAAGTGCTTCATTATCATGCTCTACATTGTTGATATTTCCAAATGGGGGAAATGGTGTCAATTCTTGGTGTCTCCATGGTTTCATAGCTTTGTTATTCTAGTTTTGACACTCATCCAAGGACTCTACATCATCAATACATTCAATACAAAATCAAGAGTACTTTACTTTCTCGATTGCGTGTATATTTGTAATTTGTTTACTCCTAATTTAGTGTAAGCCCCTTGTTTTTGGGATTTCAGTACAATTATGTGGCATTGATCTATCAACATCACCCATTGCAATATTCTAGAAAAACCTTATCACATTACCCATCCTTTCATTGAATTCATGGTTCAAATTTTGTTTGCACCAATTAACAACATCGTTTGAATTTGCAAGGAGAGAAGCAGTGTGATTAATTTAACATCTCATGAGTGCATGTTTCATGCAGGCCCTAGCACCTTCGTGTTCTCCTTTTCCATTTCCCATTTCAAAAAATATCCATGTGTGGCGAACATCCATGTTTCTATGAAGGCGAGACAACCATAATAATGCGCATGTTGATTTAAATTGACTAGGACAACCATCTGACCACACCCAATGTTCTTTAAAAGTGATCTTTCATCTTGATAATTATTTATAAAGCATACCAAAAAAATGCTGGACAAAACATGTATCATGTGTACGATCATCATTGATGTAGAAATGATACTCCTTAATAACTTCATGATTATTTTCATTGCTATCAAAACCATCGACATCAAACTCTTCATGTCTATACATAATATGAACAGGTATAGATACCTGATATTAATGATAATACTCACTCTCTATCTCCTTTTGCGGAGTGAAAGTGTAATTTTCAGCAAAATCGACAATGGATAATATTGTTACTTTTCCAAATACATCTTGTGATTGCTTGAACTGTAAGTCTTTCCATTGTGCTGAGTGAGAGTGCTTGATATATTTATATATTTGATCCCTGAACAAATTCATAAAATCTTTCAAAGAGATATCACTTTCAATTAAATTAATCTTTCTTGATGTTGATGTTGAATCTGTAATAGGAGTATAATCAACATATTCATATCTCTTCCATTTCACAATGTGATTTGATATTTGAGGATCGTTTGCATCAATGTGGTAGTTAGCATTAAAAAGGGACAAATAAGAACATTCCTCACATTTTTTACCCCCGACGCATTGTTTCTTATAGAATACTTGATCGTTCTCTCATGCACATAGTATTTTAGATACAAATTCATGAACACTCATAGGAGGGGGGTTATTTGGCCAACACTGCATGCCAAAATCTAGAAATGTCTCATAATATAATTCCAATTCTACATGGTATCAAAAACAACATGTGTCACAAGAAACAATGGGCCTGGCATCCCATGGTTTAGGCTTCACAAATGTGCTAAGGGAAATATTCACATCAACATTACTCTTCATAAAAATTTTGAACATTTCCACTTGAGTGATCTATGTTATGTGTTTGGCATGAGTTTCATAGTTTCCTTTTGATATATGACATTGCACAACATCCTTTTCATTTGGTAACACACGAGAGTTTAAATGCCAAAACTCTTTCACCCTATCTGTCACATTATCTGGAAGTCTACCTTCATAAGGTTTCCTATAGATAACACCCCAACATGCAACTTCATCATCCTCATCTAATTGAACCCTAACATTTTTATGCTTCCATAAAAAATTTCTTGATGTTTTTAACATTCTTGCAGTAGTAGACAATAAACAACTGTTTACAGTTTTTTTTGCCACAACCCCTTTTAGAATAGATTTACGAGCAACCATGTAATTATGAGATCGTTTTTTTCAAGTGATGCAAGGACTGATGTAAAATTCTGTGATACAATCTCATTTGATTTATCCTGTTTGACATTTTTAATGCCCAATAATGTCATTGCATTTCTTAGACATTTTCGCTTTAACAACATATTTAACAGTTGAGCTTGTTCTATGACAGAAATACCTTCAAAATATTCTTTGAATATCTTTTTTACTCTATAAAGAGCTGTATGATTAGGCATCGAAGGTCCCATTTCTTCAATTTCACTTCAATCCATATTCTCCAAACATTTATTGTTGCAACTTCTAATTAATCTCTGTGAATTGGAAAGTGTGGTAGGATGTTGTATGTTGGATGTTGACCCTGCATAAAAATAAATATATAAATTTAGCTAATTGTGAGTTCTTTCAAATCAAATATATACATATATATAAGGTTATATATATTATAAAGTAAAAATTATAAACATATATAAAAATTTACTTACTCACCAATCATGGGCTCAATATCAACGCTACCCATAGTTTTCTCCACATTTGTCATTTCCTTGTCACCTCCATGCTCTTCATTTATTTCATCAATGTGTTCCTCGACAATCTGCATTCCTTCATCACCACCATGTGCTAGGTTCACATTTTGCATTTCTTTGTCACCTCCAAGTGCCTCCACATTTCTTTCCATTGCTCTTTTTTGTCTTAACATTCTCATATTTTCACACTTTTTGTCCTTCCTTGCCTCTTCATCAATTCTGGTGCGATCATGTGTTTTTTCGCAGTTCCTTCGATTTCTCAAGTGGAAGGAATTAAAACCTAAAAGCCAATGCATGAAAAGATATGAGAACTAGGAGTTAAAAACATACATTGAAAAAAATATAACAACAAGACCCAACAAGAGTAATATGCTAAGCACTATTGTACGAAAAACTTATAGGTATGCCAAAACAAGGTTTTGCACCAAAGAAAGTAAAATTACCTAGACACAGTCTCAAGAAAATGCCCGCCATATAATTCATAGGTTAAAGTAAATGCCAGCAGCATATGGTCAAGCTGTACTCTACTAATATTTCTATTTATGGATATTCCAAAATAGGGTTTCAGGATAAATTTTTGAGAAAGTCTTGAAAATGACTAAGTGTTGGAAAACTAGCTTAGGTGGCCTTGGGAAAATGCCTACAATACCTAATGGGTGAATGATAAAAATAATTTGAAACTACCATGATCTAGATTGTTAGGAAAGATATCTCTCCATAGTCTTATTTTTCATAGAAGGTGTTTGATGAGAAAATTAACAGCCTGCCAAACTGAGGGGTTCAAGTTGCTTTTAAACCAAAGTAGCAAATCTACATAAGTGGCCTTAGGGAAATGCCTGCCATAGTTTGTGGGTTGAAGAAAATTATCGCACCATATGTTCATTGTGTATATGGTTTTTTTTTCTACCTGTCCACATCTTCAGATTGACTTGAAATTTCCCGAGGAATAAGTTATGGATCTGCCAAAATAGGGTTTCAAGATAAACTTTGGAGGAAGTCCTGAAAATGACTAAGTGTTGGAAAACTATCTTAGGTGGTCTTGATAAAATGATTTCCGTACCTAATGGGTGAATAATTAAAACAATATGAAACTACCATGCTCATGGATCTTCCAAAATAGGGTTTCAGGATAAACATTGGAGGAAGTCTTGAAAATGACTAAGTGTTGGAAAACTAGCTTAGGTGGTCTTGAGAAAATGCTTGTCATACCTAATGGGTGAATGATTAAAAAAATATGAAACTACCATGCTCTAGATTTTCAAGAAGGATATCTCTCCATAGTATTAGTTATCAAAGAACGTGTTTGATGACAAAATTAACAGCCTTCCAAAACATGGGTTCAAGTTGCTTTTACACCAAAGTAGCAAATCTGCCTAAGTGGCCTCAGGGAAATGACCGCCATTTATTGTGGGTTAAAGAAAATTACTGCACCATATGGTCATTGTGTATATGTTTGCTTCTTCTTTATGTCCACACCTTCACATGGACTTGAAGGTTCTTGAGGAAGAATTTATGGATCTGCCAAAATAAGGTTTCAAGATAAAATTTGCAGAAAGTCATGAAAATGACTAAATGTTGGGAAACTGGATGAGGTGGCCTTGAGAAAATGCTTGTTGTACTTAATGGGTGAATAATAAAAATAATCTAAAACTACCATGCTTTATCTTGTCAAGAAGGATATCTCCCCATAGCCTTAGTTCTCATAGAAGGTGTTTGATGAAAAAAATATGAGCCTACCAAAATGGGGGTTAAAGAAAATATCTTGATAAAAAAAATTTGTGGCCTGAAGAACTTGGATAATACAAAATCTTAGTAGATCTGAAAACTATGATATGTGAACTCCCAACTGCAATATGGATATAAAAAATCTCTCCTGAAAACTGATCTTTGAACTCTTGGCTAAAAAATTCTCTGCAAACTCTCAGCTGAAAAATGCTCTGCCAACCCTCGGTTGAAAAACGCTCTGCGAACTCTAGGCTGAAAAATGCTCTATGAACTCTCGGCAGAAAAAATATATTACAACTTCTCAATTGAGAGATGAATAAAAACTCTCTCTGACACGAGCCTATTTATACACCTCTTGGCTGAGAAGTTTTGGAATCATGTCGGAATCATGGGAGTTTAATGTGTGGGCCCTTAAAAGATTCTCGAACCATTTGTTGATGTATTTGTAACTTCAGAATGTATTCATATATGTATCTTATGTATTGTAACATGATGTTTATTCCAAGATGTATCTATTATGTATTTGAGTCATGTTGTCATGCCCCGATGTTATGATCGAGAGGATCAATAATGTAAACAAGTCATGTCAAGTCATAATGGGTAACCCTCCGATTGTGTAAGAGTTAAAGTCCCTGTAATTCCGGGGCACTAGGGTTATTAGACTCTCCAAGTAGAGGTCGGCCCTAGTAGGGGTTTAGTCATGTCAGGATTAGTATAAATAGAGAGCTAGGATCTCTATTTAGCACACATCACTCACACACTTAAGTGTAGAGCATAGTTGAGGAAGGAGAAGACACTGGGGCCAGACAAGAAGAAGATTACTGCTGTCGGGAGTGCATCTTACTATTTTGGGGTTTTACATTTTGTGCTGATTCTATCTCTGAGGAAGTTGTGGGGTTTTCTCCATTTATGGTTTCCTCGATCAAAAACACTGTGTTCATTGTCTCTTGTGTTTGATTGCTGTACTTGGTATTCTCTCAGTAAATATCATAACATAATGCTAGCTTAATGTTGAAAAACTAACATGGTATAAGAGCTAACCTGAGAAGAAGACACTGTGCAGCTGCGGGAACTAGGGATTCCTAGTTTGTGGATCTTCCTTCACATATTTTCAGAAAAAGTAAGGTGGAACAACTTTCCTCCTTAGGGCGCATCTTTCTGTAGAAGCAAAATCCAATTCTGAGTTTTTTCAGTTTTGGACCTGTCACTGCTGTTGGAAATTAGGGATTTTCATAGAAGAGGAATTTTTCAGTGATCCCAGGCATGGATTGATCTCCTCCCTAAAATTGAAGTTAGGGACAAATTTCAAGGCATTTGGGTAGATAGAACTTCGGAAAAGAAAAACCCTAATTTGCTCTTGAACTAACTCTGCAGGATTTCAGCTCAAGTTTCAAATCCGACATCTTGAACCTAGTAAGATATAAAATATTTTGTATTTCCATTTGAGGTTCTCATTTAATATGTCTCATCATACCAATCTTGATGAAAATATTGAGCGAGTTGATAACTTCTGAGCCTGGAAGTATAGGATCTCCTTGGTCCTGGAAGAAAATGAATTGGACTCTTACATTCACGAGGAGGTTCCAATTCTAGCGGGGAGATGAGGCAAAGGCCTTACATAAGAAGAATATGGTTATGGAAAAGAGGATCATTGCTGATTCTATCAAGGATCACCTTATCCCACAGGTGTCCTCTCTCAAGACACCTAAATCTATGTTTGATGCTGTAACCAAATTGTTTGAAGGGAAGAACATCAATTGGAAGATGACCCTCAGAAACCAACTGAAGAATGTGAAGATTCAGAATGCAGAAACAATCCAATATTACTTCACAAGAGTTTCTCAGATCAAAGAGCAACTAGAAGCAGTTGATGAAGAAGTGGAAAATGCAGAGATTGTAATGACTACATTGAATGGCCTTCCTAGGTCATGGGATTCTTTCATCCAAGGAATCTGTGCTAGGAAGAAGTTAGTCAAGTTCAACAGACTATGGGAAGAGTGCTCTCAAGAAGAATCTTGGATAGCAGCTCGAGAAGAGAAGATGGGAAGTGAAGACCAAGCTCTTACGATACACTCCAAGTCTCACTCCAAGTCAAGCAGGAGAAAATCTCATGGTTCTAGTGGTAAGCACTTTCACAAAGATAATACTAGAAGAGATGTATCTTGGAGCATATGCTATACTTGTGATGAAGTAGGACACTATGCAAGGAATTGTCCTAACAAATATAAGATAGTAAAGAAGAGAAAAAAAAGAAGACATCATGCTCATGCAGAGGATGATGAACCATCTAGGAAGAGATCCAGATATGAAAGTGAAGATTCTTCAAGCGAGGATTAATATGTTATGATATCAGCTCTCACAGGTAACATTACTCATGGTAGTGATGATTGGCTTATAGACAGTGGGGATTCCAAACATATGACTAGATTCAAGGAATCCTTTGTTAGACTGTCAGAACATGAATCACCTCACAAGGTAAAGCTAGGAGATGACTACCAATATCCAATAAAAGGTAGTGGGGAATATTCATATAAGTTAGACTCTAGAAAATCTCTAACAATGAAAGAAGTATTGTTTGTGCCAGGACTCAAGAAGAACCTTCTCCCCATATCAGCATTAGATGCAAAATGAATGCGGGTTGCATTCATAGATGTTCAAGTCATCATGTGGCCAAAAGGAAAGACTATCGATGATGCGGTAGTGATTGGAGAACAAGAAGGAGGAATGTACAAATTAAAAGTCCATCCAGAACAAGACTTGGTCCATGACATAGTAGATCCAAGTGAACTTTGGCATAGAAGGCTTGCACATGTGCATTACAGAGCACTACCTATTGCAAGCAAAGATGTCGAAGGTATTCCATAAATTCAAGCAAAACATGATGGGGTCTGCAAAGGATGTGTGAAAGGAAAGAATACAAAGAAGACATTTCCAAGTAGTTAAATAAAAGCAAAAGGAATCTTGGAAATCATCCACTCCAATGTATGCGGTCCTATGTCATCAAACTCTCTAAGCGGGTATGCATATTATGTTTATTTTATTGATGAATTTTCTATGAAGACATGGGTTTACTTCATGAAGAACAAAGACAAAGTATTCAATAAGTTCAAAGAATTCAAAGCCTTGATCAAAAACCATACTAAAAACAAGATCAAGACCATTCGATCAGATAATGGTGGAGAATTCACTTCAAATAAATTCAAAGAGCTATGCAAAGAATCAGGGATTAAGAGGGAGTTGTCCACTCCTTATAATCCATAATAGAATGGGGTTGCAGAATGGAAGATCAGAACTATCATGGAAGCTACAAAAACAATGCTTCATGATCAAGACCTTTCTATGCATCTTTGGGCGGAAGCTTCCAGGACAGCGATGTATGTACAGAACCATACTCCACATAGAGTACTTGAGAACAAGACTCCTGAAGAAGTCTTCTCTGGAAAGAAACCAGAAGTCAGCCATTTCAAAATATTCAGTTGTCATGTGTACATCCACATTCCAAAAGAGAAGAGGACTAAATTAGATCCTTCAGGAAAGAAGGGTATATTTGTGGGATACTTTGAAAGCTCGAAGGCTTACAGAATATATTTCCCAGGATATAAGAAGATTGACATCAACAGAGATGTGAAATTTGATGAAGACACAGCTTACAACAAATGACAGGGAGTCTCATGTATGCAGATTGAAGAAAGCCCTGTACGGTTGAAATAGGCACCCAGGACATGGTATGGTATAATTGATAGCTTTCTATCCAGTTTGGGATTTACCAAGAGTAAAGCAGATTCCAACCTTTACTATAAGGTTGAATATGGCAACCCAGTGATGCTTCTACTATATGTAGATGATCTGTTTGTGACAGGTATGGATGGGTTGATTACTGATACAAAGAGAAAGCTTGCTATTGAGTTTGAGATGAAGGACTTGGGTATGATGCATTACTTTCTAGGTATGGAGGTGTGGCAGAGTGTGGATGGAATATTTCTTGGGCAAGGGAAGTATGCAGTAGAGATCCTGAAGAGGTTTGGGATGATGGACTGCAAGATTATGGCCACACCTATGGCATCGAACTTGAAGCTATTGAATGATGCTTCTTCATACACGGTTGATGCTATGATGTATCATCAGATGATTGGGGCATTGATGTACTTGACGAACACGCGACTAGACATTTGCTTTGCTGTGAACACCTTGATCCATTTCTTGACAGATCTGAGAAATGTTCACTTGATTGCTGCAAAGCATATTCTAAGGTACTTGAGGGGTACAATTGATTATGGGCTCAAGTATGATGGGAATCAAAAGATTAGCCTCGAGGGTTATGTTGATTCAGATTGGGCAGGCAATGCCATCAATAGGAAGAGCACTTCAGGGTGTTGCTTCAGTATGGGATCAGGTGTGATCTCTTGGTTTAGAAAGAAGAAATCCTATGTGGCACTGAGTATAGCTGAAGCAGAGTATGTTGCAGCTTGTTCAGCTAGTTGTGAGGCAGTATGGCTACGGAAGCTACTATCCGATATATTTGATCTCCAGTTGGATGCTACTTATATACATTGTCAAAATCAGAGTTGCATGAAGTTGTCAGAGAATACAGTGTTCCATGACAAGTTAAAGCATGTTGAGATCAAGTATCACTATATTAGGGATATGGTGCAGTTGGGAGCAATGAAGCTCCAATATGTTGCGACGGAGGAATAGATAGCTGATGTGTTGATGAAGCCATTAGCCAAAGTGAAGTTCGAGTACTTCAGGGAGAAGCTTGGTGTTCTCCAGATCGAGGTTTCCTCCAAGGGAAAGTGATGAGTCCCAAATCCATTCTGACGAGTAGGTCAGATGTAAGGGCTGAGCCATTCTGTCATGGTGAGAGGATTTGGTTCCTTCCATGTCAGATGTGAGTGCTGGCCATTCTGTCAAGTAGGATAGATGTAATGGCTACCGCCATTCTGATGAGTAGGTCAGATGTAAGGGCATAGCCATTCTGTTCATGGCTAAAGGATTTGGTTCCTCCCATGTCAGATGTGAGTGCTGGCCATTCTGATGTAGGATGAGCTCCTACATAGATGTAAGGGCTACCACCTTTCTGACGAGTAGGTCAGATGTGAGTGATGGCCATTCTGATGTGATTGTAGGATTAGGTCCTATATGATCAAATATAAGGGCTACCGCCTTTCTGACGAGCAGGTCAGATGTGAGTACTGGCCATTCTGACACGTAGATCAGATGTAAGGGCTACCGCCTTTCTGATGAGTAGGTCAGATGTGAGTGCTAGCCATTCTGATGAGTAGGTCAGATGTAAGGGCTACCAAGTACCTACGAGGAGGTAGTCATACACCCAACATTAAAGAAGGATGGCTCTGTAGAACTTCTTATGATGATATAGTACACACATGATGATGACCAGGTGAGGTCCAGATCGAGCTATGAACCAGATCCAGTTATGATGACTTCGAGAGATCCATATCGAGTGATGATCCAGATCCAGCAGTGATGATTTAGATCGAGAGATGATCCATATCTAGATCTAGATCGAGTGATGATCTAGATCCAGTCTAGTGATGATGATCCAGATTGAGTGATGATCCAGATCCAGTGATGTTGATCCAGATCGAGAGATGATCCAGATCCAATGATGATCCAGATCGAGAGATGATCCAAATCCAGTGATGATGTCCCATGATGATCTAGATTGAGAGATGATCCAAATTCGAAGGATGAAGATGACTTGAAGACTCAGAAGACTCGAGATGCAAATGATGAGATGATCTAGTTGATACAGAGAAGAAGACCAATGCTGAAAATTGTGTCGAAAGAATACCTTCCTAGTTAAGAGGGAGTGTTAATGTCTTTGTAACTTCGGAATGTATTCGTCTATGTATCTTATGTATTATAACCCGATGTTTATTCCGGGATGTATCTATTATGTATTTGAGTCATGTTGTCATGCCTCGATGTTCCGATCGGGAGCATCAATAATGTAAACAAGTCATGTCAAGTCATAATGGGTAACCCTCGAATTGTGTAAGAGTTAAAGTCCCCGCAGTTCCAGGGCACTAGAGTTATTAGACTCTCCAAGTAGAGGTTGGCCCTAGTAGGATTTAGTTCATGTCAGGATTAGTATAACTAGCGAGTTGGGATCTCTATTCAGCACACATCACTCACACACTCAAGTGTAGCCCATAGTTGAGGAAGGAGAAGACACTAGGGCTAGACAAGAATAAGATACTGCTATCAGGAGTGCATCTTACTGTTTTGGGGTTTTACATCTTGTGTTGATTCTATCTCTAAGGAAGTTGTGGGGTTTTATCCATTTATGGTTTCCCCAATCAAAAACACTGTGTTCATTGTCTCTTGTGTTTGATTATTGTTCTTGTTATTCTCTCAATAAAGATCCTAACATAATGCTAGCTTAATGTTGAAAAACTAACAGCATTATGTGACAAAAATATCGACTGAGATATATTTTAATTTTTCATCGAAGAGTTTAAAATAACTTTTGGCCTAGAGATTTTCTTAACTATGGGTTAGATTTTGAGTGAAACTAACTCTCTCCTGAGACTATTTAAATCTCTCGGCCCAGAATTTTTAGTCAACATTTCCAGCACCATTTCTCTAGTTTTCAAAAATGTCTGACTTTAGCAAGGTTGAAACACTGCAAAAAATGAGAATTACCTATTGGAGTTTATACCAGTAGATTCATCATTCAATCTACTTTCTCATCATATATTTTTTTTTATTTCATTTAGGATTTCTATTTTTGACAATTTTTTTTCTAAACTTTATCATTAAAAAAACTAGTGACTTAAAAACTAGTGACAATAAAAATTCAATATCCTCACGAAGACGAAGCCAATTTTTTTTTAAAAAATAACAAGGTTATTCATTGCAGTGTCCTCTTCAAAAGGGTGCTTTTATTTATTTTTATAAGAGTCACATTTGAGAGAAAATGAGATGACAAAAACATGTGTCAACAAGGCACCGTTTTTGGTACATATATTATTTCGATAAATAATAAAAATTAGTGTATAAGTATGAAAATCCTTAACATATAGTCCATGCACAACTGCAATGATTGTAGATTATGATTATAAATTTCATTTCCCTAAAATAAATAACTATCTCTAATAAAAAAGGAGGTCACAAAGGTCACTCATTATTCATACTTAAAACTTTAAAGTATATGTCATTGGTGCCCTCTAAATTTTCCTCACTATTTGTCAATGATTTTTTTTCCTAAAATATGAGTATGTAGCTAATTCAATTCTCTAAAACATTTGTGTTTACCTCAAGGTGAAATTATTAAGGGAGATATCGGTTTGAAGGGGTTGAAGTTGAAAAACATAAAATTTTGCAATTTGTTCTGTCAAAAAACAAGCAAAAGTGTTTCCAAACTTCATGTTTTCACCCTTTTATTATTTCTCTTTTGTTCATTTAGGTGTGTTATTACTGTTGCATTCTCGTCGTGGTTAGAATTATCAAGGCATTATGCTTCCAGCATGCCCTTTCGATAATCCGCATCGGAAGGTAGTTGGTTATGACGATTGATCTAATGTTACCTCAATTTTCCTACCCTGAGAAGACCCAAGTGGCTCCTGGGGAATAGATCTGAATCCCTATTGAGAGCCACCCAGTATAATCCTCATGAGTGACTGACTCGCGACCTACCCTCATGACACGTGCATGTGATGAGATGGAGTTTTCCTCACTCTATTGAAAGTATTCAAAGATCATTGCACTGCACATTCGCTAGACTTACACATATAATTTCTTATCCCCGTCACTTGATGTGGGTCGATTGAAAATCGTCTCCCATCACCTGCACATATAACACCCTGTGCATCAAATCTCATAAAATAATATTTTAATCATAACATAATTATTTGTTGACCTCAATTGTCAAGGTTTCTCGACTCATTCTGAGTCCATGCATGCTCGTGCATCAAAACATATCAAAATGTAATAAAATTAAAAACAAGTTTGGTATCACCTTCCATAGTCATTGACTCGCTTACAGTCTTTGCATACTGATGCTCTCTTTCTATTCATGAACCTTCTTTTCTTATCACACTCGACAGACCATAAGAGTACATGCTACACAATAAATATGTCAATCATTCAACAACATAGAATTTAACTCTTTCTTGATAACTCCACCATATATTTCATAAGTCAAACAATTTTGTTTAGTTCATTTCTCTCTAGTACCTATTCATTTTACCCAAGTCTGGGCCATCCAGAACCAGATTCCATCAATAACATGTCCAAATAAAGTTTTAAATATGAAATGAATAAATGGTCAGGTCATTATTTGATCTAGATGGAGATTGGTGGCCACCCACCTATTCCACTAGCTCAAAACAATTGTCCATTGTGGTAGTTTCTTAGTTATTTTTCTACAGTTTTTTGGGTCCCAAACTTTCAGGGCCGTTTTGAGGCCCTAAACGATGTTTTTTGGAAATTTGGGGCTAAATGGTTGCTATAGGAATTCATTTGGTTGACCAAAATTTGTAAGTATTAGATAGACCTTTCCAACGAGCTATTGAACACCCAAATCGAAGATCGTATGCAAAAGTTATGACCGCAGGAAGTTGATTGTTCAACTTACCACCTTGGGGCTGCAAACTTTATGACGGTTTATCTTCTAGGGTTACATTTTGGACTTTTGGGGTTCTCACCCTCATTATTATTATAAATAGGCCCATTTGGTCTCGTTTTGTATTGATCTTTGCATGGATGAGCGTAGTAGTCCCATCTCATCTCAGAGATAGCTACCACCATTCTAGTTATTGTATTATAGTCTGTTCTATTTCCGCTAATTAATAGAATATTTGTTACTGTATCTCTGTTATATTTGCAAAATGTATGTTACTATGATTCTATATCCATTCTTTCATTTCGTTCACACATAAATACGGATCAATGGTATCAGAGCAATCTGCTCTTTGATTGTTTCTCGGCGCATGTCCATGATGTTATAGCTGATTTCACCACTCCAGGTGAATCACACTTTGTATGGCTTTCCCCTGTCCCGCTACAGACTCCTTAGACCCCATGGACCATTTTTTGTCCATTGATGTTTCCTTGATCATCCCTAAAAACATGTGAAAAATGATACACGTGACTTTTAAACCTATAAGCACATATATACGTGGGTTTGACCACTAAAGCTGCATACATCGGGATGTGTGCATAATCCAAATCCTTTTGGAGTTTTCCTTGACATGGATCTGACTCATTTGACTCTTGGCCTTCCCCATGCCTTGGCATTGCTCAGATTCAAACTTTCATTACCCATTTGAAAAGATATATAAGGAACCCTTTGGTACATTGAAGGCATAAGAGATAATTGAGAGCAAAGAAACTATAGTCCATTGTTGTCGGAACTTATGCTTGAGTCTGCATCCCTTTGTCCCTTGGAGCACTAGTGTGTTCTTCCCAAGCTTGCCTTTGGCTTGTGATCTTGCTATTGAGAGATGGAGGATTGAGGTGGTGGAGGCCCAAGTGGCGGATTCAGTTTCTCCAATTCGCAGACATGCTGTCAGAGGTTGTATCTTGTAATCTCTAATTTATATTAATAGAAATATCTTTTCCTATCCAATAATGTGTGGGTGAATGAATATTTTATCCATGGGATTATGTCAAATGCTTATACATTATTGATTATATATTCTAGAATATATCTAACACCATGATATATAGAATGCTTGTATTGTTTACTTGTTGTTGAGGAAGTAATCTATCAATTCAAGCTGAAGATTGGAAAGCTCAACGAGGATCTACTTCAGTCATCCGCAATAAGGTACGAGGTCTGATCCTTTAGTGTTAGACATTTAATTTCTATTGCATATTAGAAAGGATTGATTTCTGGAGTCAAGTTGTCTGTTGTGGTACCCCAAGCCATAGGAATTTCTCTCCGTAACAGAATTGGCGACTCTGCTGGGGAGTTCCTAGTAGTTGTCCTTTTAGGGTTGTTTTATCGGCATTCAATGAATTTGAATTTCTCTTTCTCTCTTGTTTCTGTGTTAGGTTTGGGGGCATTTATGCTTGGTAGGGTCTGATTGGTGTGAAGTTTGTCTCATCCTGTCTGTTTGCCTTGATTTTATGCACCTTTCTTCCTATACATGAATTTTTAACTCAGAGTCGCATATACACATGGGTTCCTCTGTGATTTCCGCGTATACACACAGGTTTACTGTGAACAGTCATGTATGCCCTTGTTTTTTCCTTTTTGTGGAAGTTAATTGGTTGCTGGGTGAATTCTGATATTTGTTGAGTCTCCTTTGGCACTGCCTGAGTCTGTTTAGACCTCTGTTTCTGACCAGAAACGTTTTTTAGGATAAATTTTTTTTTAAGAAGGTTCTTGTCTTGGCCATTAGAGGAAATTTGGGGTCTAAAATGGGCCTTATAATAAAACGTGCCAAAATAAGTTTTTGTGAGTTGGAATTCAAGAACCAATAGAATTTCAATAAAATAAGTCAACCATAATGGTTGAATTGACATATTTGTCATTAAAAAAAATTACTTTTTTTGTTTGTATTTTTGACATAT
Source organism: Pseudotsuga menziesii (assembly GCA_001517045.1). Taxonomy (NCBI): domain Eukaryota; kingdom Viridiplantae; phylum Streptophyta; class Pinopsida; order Pinales; family Pinaceae; genus Pseudotsuga; species Pseudotsuga menziesii. The sequence continues at coordinate 313,935 of LPNX010046527.1, read as the reverse complement.
CTCATTGTGTTTTTACTCAAATTTCGATCGGGAGAGCTCGTTGGATGTAGAATTTGATTCCCCATCCAACGAGTACCCACACTGCATACTTTTGACAGACCCCGCTACCCCAAAAACAATAAATACCTGAAAAAATGTGATGATGACATCATCATCACATTTTTTCAGGTATTTCTTGTTTTTTGGGTAGCAGAGTCCATCAAAAGTATGCAGTGTGGGTACTTGTTGTATGTGGAATAAAATTCCGCATCCAACAAGCTCTCTTGATTGAAATTTGAGTAAAAACACAGGGAGATATGTCGAAAATACGAACACAAAAAGTAGTTTTTTTCTTTCTTCCTCCAAAATTAATCAATATTATTTTGTTTTTTTAACTATTATTTTATTATTTTCCTTAGGAGGCCCGTTTTAGACCCCAAAATTCCTCTAATGATTTTTTATTTTTTGTTTGAGATTAGTGCATTAGAGTTCTTTTGCCTTAGTTCTTTTCTTGAGTGCTATTTGTGTGTACTTGCAGAGTCTAGGGGTCGTAGAATCATTCTTTTTATTTTTGCATCTCATTTTATTTCAAAAAATCCAAAAACATTTGCTTATCATCATGCATTGCATTTTGCATCTTTGCATTGTACTTGCACTAGATTTGCTTTGGAGTACTAGTTAGGACTTCATATAGGAAAAGTTTGCATTCACCATTTGAAGAAAAATTGTGAATTTCACGTAGTAGCATACCCTATTTTCATGGACACAATGCATTTGCATTGATTGTTAGGTGTGCATTTTAATTCATGTTTCATCATAACACCATTAGTTGCATGGTCATATCCCTTTTTTGAGTAATAAAGCCAATTAAAATCAACACTAATGTAAAATGAATTACACTCTTTTCTTTTCTAAGGTGCACCAACAAGCTTAGGTTTTAGAATCTTGGAATAGTTCATTGTAAGTCAATTCTCCAAGATCACTAAACAACAACATGGATGTGTCTGTCCATGTGAGTGTGTGAAATCCTTGGTATAACTAGTGTTTCTCAGGATCCTCCTCTCAAAAGGGAGTTAAGCACGAGGCAGTGTGAGTGGTTATTGATTGGGATGACCCCTAGTCATAACTGAGTAGCACCAGAGATATTTCCAGGATTGTACTCGTATCTAGGGGCTCTTTCAAGAGTTTTGGGCTTTGCTACCCTGCCCATATGGTGAATCCCGCCTGTGACTGTCTACCTGAGCATTGATTATATTGAGGTGACCTTAGTGGCCTTACCTAGGATATCAAGGGGGTACCTTGCAGGGGTTATTCTGCAGGTGTCCTAGCTAGGTTGGGGTCGGACAACACAGTCTCTTTATGCGTTTAAGATGAGGGCCACAATAATTGGTTACGTACCTCCGCTTGTTGTGTATGGGTGTCTCAAGCCTCTCCTAGGCGAGACATACCTGCTTCATTCGGGAGCTCATTTATCCAACCCTTGTTTGCCTGCATTTGGATTTAGTTTTTATTATTGATTGCTCTGTCCACGATAGTTGTGTAACATTTCATCAAATCATATCTTGAATTTTCTCAAGCTCCTTTCCAAAAGCTCCTTCCCGTAAGCTTCTTTTAACAAACTCCTTTCCGCAAGCTCCTTTTCACAAGCTTCTTTACACAAGCTCCTTTCTGCAAGATCTTTTTTGCAAGCTTATTTCTACAAGCTCCTTTTTGCAAGCTTCTTTCCACAAGCTCCTTTCCACAAGATTCTTTCCACAATTTTTCTTTCACACCGTCGATCTTTTATAGATTATTTCCTAACCTTCAATCTTTCAGATTATGGGTTGCAGTTTGTCGGTTCATAGAATCTTTAAACGTTATTTCCATAATTCCCTTTTCACATTTTTTCTTCGGCACTGTTGATCTCTTTTTAGCAAAAATAATCTCATCGCTCCGATCTTTATCTTTTGCAAAACTTTGGAATTTTCGCATAATTGTCAGAATTAATCCTTAACCTTCGAATCTAGTGCGGGACTAATATAGGTCATCCGATATTTATTGTTTTGGAACTAATCCTTATTCATTTGATCAATTCTAGGATTAATATCAATTGTCCGATCTTAATCCTTCACGAAAATTTATCCTTTCCTATCTTTTGCGAAAAATATCCTCAACCGTCGGATCTTGTACAGGATACTTCCTAACTATCGATTTTAAATCGAATGCGGATCTCACCATGACTTTGCGGATATGCATGATTTCTTTGCAAAAATCCTCTGCGACTGTTTCTAATAGTTTTGAAGATTTATATACACATAGAATTTCATCATGTTACTGATTATGAGGAATTTGCAAACACTCGCAGATATAGTTTCTCTATTCTTCAATTGTTACATATACTCTATCTCCCATTCATTTCACTCTTCTGCAGTTCCACTCTTCATTTCTCTATCCAGCTTTGTGATTCATACTGCATCTCTACTTTCACTCGACCATTCTTCTTTGTTTCTTTAACCATTGTTTACATCATACTATTGACAGTGTCTTGGAAGTCTTTAGATCAGTAATTCATGTGGTCTTATCATCCATTTCCATCTTATCCATTTCATTTGTTATAAATGAACTTTTATGACATCATCATTATGACACCATCATATTACATGTATCATATGTGTCATGGCACATCCTCAACTATCCCATGCCATGTAATCACTACCTTAGTATTTCACTGAGTTTGTCCTGCCATCATATTCCATGTCATCATTATGATACCATCATATTCCATGTCATCATATGTGTCATGCCATATCCTCAACTATGCCATGCCATGCGATCAATATCTTAGTCTTTCACCAAGTTTGTCCTGCCATCATATCCACTGGTTATTCCTTTGTCATTCGTGAACACCTTTGACATCAATGAAAACTATATACTCAACAATATCCCCCTTTGGCATTGATGGAAACCTCTAAAATTTGTCCCCATTTGAAAACAATGACAAAGGATAACCTTTTATGCCAATGTTGTACCTAGTTTGATATAGGATTTCATGTATTTCTACTTTCTGACAATTCCCCCTATCATCATATCTCCCCTTTGTAAACTGAACTGTATTATTTAATCAATGTATTATAATTTATCTTAACACTTCCTTTCTTGCAACAAGTTTTTGGATGATAACTTAACTGATAGATCCATGGACTCCCCCTGTCATTGTACTTCCTCTCCTTTGTCAATTATTTTGTGATAGAGTTTACACTCTTCCATTTCCTATCAACGATACATTTAAAAAAAAAGGTTTTGTTCATGCTTCCATATCTATTGGTCTATTCCTCTTGTATGTTAACTGGCTATTGCTTTTAATAGAATTCCTTAAGCTTGTGCATTTAGATCTTGATGTAAAACCTATCATATACTGCTTGATTCTTTTGGATTTTATATCTATATTATAAATTGTCCAGAGACCCATAATTCCATATCCTCAACATAGAGATTACTTTAGTTTATTATATAGTTTCTCTGGTCTCACTATCTCAAACACAAAGACTCATAACCTCAACCTTTTCCTTTGTCAATGCTGAACTCATCCTTCTGTCTTATCAATAGACTAAACTTTTATTTTATTTTTGACTTGAGCTTTCCTCTACTGTCAACAATTTTTATGTGTCATGACTTCAAATACTAAGTGAACATAATCATCTTTATCCTCTATTTGATTGCAAAAAACCATGGTCTTCATGACTCTCACATTTTGTTTTTCTCACGTTACTTCATACTTTCTTTTATTTCATCCATACACCAACCTTGATCACGCATCATCTTTGAAGAATATAGATTTCAATATACTTCAACATTAGACACCAATTGGAATTTTCTAACTTTAACTCCCCCTGAGTATAAGGTTCCTTCTAATGTTATTTTTACATTTTTATTTAAATCATGAGAGACGTTTTTTAGAAAAGGATCCCACAGTCATCACTACATCCTTCTTCATCACCTTCATCGTTATCAATGTATTCTTTTATATCTCCATCCTGCTTTTCCTCATAAAAGATGTCATCCTTATTTATGCCTCTATTATGCTCATCGTTATCTTTGGAGACCTCATTGATGTTTGAAATCTTTATTTTTTCTATATATTTGGAATCTTCCTTTCTTATTTATATATTTCCAAGAGGTACTCTTCTTACTGGCTTTTTTTTTTTCCCTTGGTTTTCATCTTCCATGCATTTTTCTGAGTTTCCTAGGAAGATCTGCATGTACTATTCTTGCAATGTTTTGCAAAGTGTCCAATACTGTGACATATGAAACAAATAATTATTTTTCCATTAGAAATGTTGGTTTCTTATTTCCTTATCATCCCTTCATCTTCTTCCTTGATTCTACAATCATCAGCCTTGTGACCAAAATTGTGACAAGAATGACAATATCCATAGAATGGATGTTTGGAGAATCTATGGTGTTTCTGCTTGTAATGACTATTTTCTTTTGCATGTCTTCTGAAATTTTTCATCTGGGGAGGCTGAGCACAATTATGACAACTGGACTTTATTTCCTTGTGATTCTTTTTCTTCCTGGATGTATCTTTGGAGGCATCATGTGGACATTTAAAATTTATGACATTTTCATGAATGATGGAGCTTGATCCTTTATGTTTATATCCAAGACTTGTTTTATCCCTAGGGTATCTTTGTAATCTGAGGAATTTATTAAGAACTTGTGTACTTTCCTTGAACTTCTCACTAACAGTTAGCTGATATTTTAGCTTCTTTACTTCCTCCTTGAATTCAACAACTTTCTGTTTTAATCTCTTAACCTCTTCCATACTAGCCAACACTTGTTGTCTTGAATTGCGTAGCTTTTTTTGGAGGGTTTTGACTTCCTCTTCTTTTGACTTCTTCTCTTCTTGATATTTTGACAATTCTTCTTTCAAGACATTGTTCTTTTTCCTACATTTTTCAACAGCCATCTATTGGGATTCTATGTCCACTTCTAATTCCTCATCTGATTTTGTTGTCCCTATAAATACATTTTCGTCATCTTCACTTATCTTTTCATCTTCACTAACATCCTTGAGAATGACAATTCTTCCTTCTTCTCTTTGCTCAACTGAGTATAGGTATTTTATCTTGTCCCAAAGTTCCTTTACCAAGTTACATTCACCTATATTCTCTTTGACATCATCAAGTAATCCATCTAAGATAGAAGCCATTGCCATTGCGTTACTTTTCATGGATTTCTTTTGAACTAGAATCCTTATCCTCTTTGGTGGGAAGTAATCAGTGATCACTGAATTCCATACATCATCTCCCAATGCCTTCAGATAAATTTTCATTCTTGTACTCCAAAATGCGTATCCTTCTTTTCTAAGTATCGGAGATCCATTTACTGTGTAGATCTCTTCTTGTTGATCCATAATGGTTTTACTGGGATCTTCCTTCTAGTGGTTAAAATGTAGTGAAGGAACCCGCTATGATACCAATTGTTGGTTTATTGGTCAATACTGATAGGGGAGGGGGTGAATCAATATTGTTATATTTTTACTCATTTAACCACATTTGAATTCTATCATTAAATACACAAAACAACAAGAATATGTTAGAATAATCAACCCATAGCTTACTACCTTAGACATTAATTTAATTATTTTTGTCTTATTTGCCTAGTTCATGTGTCCCACCTTATGCAAGTTCTCAATTACCTATCCATAGTGGTCCAAACTGCCTAATTTGACCCATGTAGTGCTTGGGAAACCTCAAGGAATCAATTCTACTTTATTCCTGGTCTCCTAGGCGCCCTTCTGCTTTTTCTGCTATTGCCTGCTTTTTCAGTGTTTTAAGGCAATAGGGAAAGTTTGACTAGGTGAGGTGAACTAGTTTTTTGTCCTATTCATCCTCCACTCTTTTCTCCTTGGAAAATCATGTATGAGTTGTCATTCCATCACTCTTTAGATTTCCTAAGCCATTTTTCTAATTCGTGAGCTCCATGATAGATTTGGGATCAGCTTTTTACACCTATGGGGGATTTGCTTAATTTTAGTAAGCCTGCTTTATGCTAGATTCGATTTGATCCTCATGCATTCGAATCCCTGATGTATTTTATTTATTCAGAAACTTATTATGTTACAGGTTTGGCTATTGTACACTGAGTTAATACAGTTTAGTGTTCAGCTCCAATTTCAGTCTCTTTTGTGAGTGATTTTGCATGATCAATTGTTAATTGTTATGAGTAAAATTAATCTATCACTTGGTTCAATTTCCACATGGTATCAGAGCCATTGTAGATCAATTTCTCTCCTTCAAAATTGTTTTGCAGATTCGACATGAGTGACTGGGAGCCTTCTACTGACAGCCAGGACATATTTTCTAAGCTATGGATCAATCACAGAAAACTATCTTGACTCCCTTCAATTTATTTGAATGGAAAGCAGATATGGAGATACTGTTGAGAGCAAAAGGCCTCTATAGGGTGACTATGGAAACAGAAGCAGAGCCCAATGCAGCTACAGAGAAGATAAAATGGCACAACAGGAGGGACGAGGCCTATGGTCTCCCGTGTCTGAGTATTTCCATAGACCTCCTTTTCCATATTGATGGATTGACATCACTGAATGAAGTATGGGAGAAGCTTGATGATATTTTTGGAAAGACAGATGAGATGAGGGGACATCAAATAAAAAATGATTTGATTTCTCTGAGTCCAAACAGCTTTGAATCCCTGCAGCTATATTTCTCCAAGTTCAAAGCACTTGTTTTGCAGCTGAAATAGTGTGGGATCGAAAAGAAGGATGATCATCTCGTCCTAGCCATTCTCTCGAAGCTAGGCCCTGACTATTCAGTGTTTTTTTCGACCTTCTATGCCACAAAACTGACAGCTCGAACCTGGAAGATGCCTAGCCTTACAGATTTCATGGAATCTCTCACACAAGAACATGATAAGCTGGTGATGATGGGCACCATCAAACCATCCAAAGATCAAGCTCTGATTTCTGGAGATTTGAAGGTGGATTCAAAAATAAAAAATAAAGCTAAAAAGCCATCTGAGCAAAAGAGAGACAAGAAACAGTCTCTGGAGGAGCCACAAGGTTCCAAGAAGAAATACCAGAAGTAGAAAAACAAAGGTGAAATGAGCAAGTGCGCATACTGCAATAAGGGTGATCACACTGAAAGCTCTTGTATGAAGAAGAAAATAGACATGCTGACCCAACTCCTGGAGAAGAATGGCATCTCCCTTCCAGACAGCTCAAAGAAGAGAGAAGGAGGATCAATTTCAGATGACAGAGAGAGAGTTCATGCATTGGTTGCTGGCACATCAAGCTCACCCAATTTTATCATTGATTCTGGAGCTTCAAGACACATGGTTTCGACCAAGGATGCATTCTCCTCACTTGACATGTTGAAAGGACCACCTATAGTACTGGGAGATGACTCTCTCACTGAAAGTTTGGGCAAAGGGAGGATTGATCTTGATCATGGTTAGTTCAGCAATGTCTTGTATGTGCCTGGTCTTGCCTCCAACCTCTTGTCAGTGTACCAAATGACTCACACTAGGTCTCCTAAGAAATTCATATTCTCCCTTGATGAAGTTGAGATCACAGAGATCTCAAGTGGTAGATTCATTGCAAAAGGAGTTGCGAATCATCCTCAAAAGGTATACATGTTCTCACACTTCCTACCTTACTCAAACCCCTCTGCTCTTTTGATTCATGCTAATGAAGCAAGCAAGCTTTGGCATGAAATATTTGGCCACCTAAATTACAAGTATCTTTCTGATCTTAGTGAAAAAGAGATGGTCATAGGGTTGCCCAAGATAAAATTTTCCAAAGGAGTCTGCCAAGGTTGTATCCTAGGAAAACACCTAGAGCATAAATTTGAGAGATCTAGTCATGAAAGAACCTCTGCACCCCTCGAGCTGATCCACAGTGATGTTGCTGGCCCATTTCCTCATATGTCCATGAGTCAGGACAAATATGCATTGAATTTCATTGATGACTTTTCCAGGTATTGCTGGGTTTACTTCCTGAAACACAAGTCTGAAGTTTTTGGCCTATTCAAAGTCTTTAAGGCTTTGGTTGAGAACCAGTCTGGAAGGAAACTCAAGGTCCTTAGATCTGAAAATGGTGGTGAGTATGTCAAGTCTGAGTTTATTAATTATTGTGCAGATGTAGGTATTTAGATACAACATTCTATCCCTTACACACCACAGAAAAATGGTGTTGCTGAGAGGAAGAACATATCAGTGAAGGAGATGGCAACATGCATGATGGAGGCCAAAACTTTGCCACCAAAGTACTGGGCCGAAGCTATCAAATTTGCAGCCTATATTCAGAATAGGGTTCCTCATAAATAGCTTTATGGTATGACTCCATTCAAATCATGGATTGGGCACAAGCGAGATGTGGCCCATTTCAGGATTTTTGGCTCAAAGGCTTGGGCTAGAATTCCAACAGAGAAGAGGAAGGACTTTTAGCCCCAAAGCCAAGAGTGTATTTTTGTTGGATACTCTGAATATTCAAAAGGGTACAAACTGATAAATTTGAGCACAAACAAATCCTTCATTCAAAGGTGTGGTCAGTTTGAAGAAGAACCCCTTGCAGCAGTGGAAGTTGGAGAAGCCTCTTCTCCACTTGAACCTCAAGAAGTAAGTAAAGATTTTGTTGAACATGCTGATTCTGATTTGTCTGATGGAGATGAGTTTATTTCAGACCCTAACAACCCTACAAGGCCAAAATGGGAATCCAAGACACTACATGCAACAGAAGAGCTAGCTGGGGATCCCAATGACCCAAGGAGGACTAGATCTCAATTTGAGAGTGGTTTGTGCATGAAGGATCCTATGTTTGCTGAAAAATTCTATTTGATGGTGGATTATGATCCTCAAACATATGAAGAATCAGCAAGAGATCCAAGATGGAAAACAGCCATGAAGGAGGAGTTCAGCTCACTCCAGAAGAGTAACACATGGGAGCTAGTGGATATTCCCCCAGGGAGAAAGTTAGTCCAGTGTAAGTGGGTCTATAAGACCAAATTTTATGTTGATGGTTCACCACTGAATTAAAAGGCCAGATTGGTAGCCAAGGGCTACTCACAAGTTCATGGCGTAGATTACAATGAGACCTTTTCCCCAGTGGCAAAGATGGATTCCATCAGGCTAGCCTTAGCCATTGCAGCCTCAAGGCAATGGGAGGTACATCACATGGATGTAAAATGTGCCTTCCTGAATGGAGATCTCACTGAACAGATATATATGCAGCAGCCTCAAGGTTTTTCTACTAACCCTTCTCTTGTGTGCAGGTTGAGAAAGTCATTGTATGGGCTAAAGCAAGCCCCCAGGGCTTGGTATGCCAAGATTGATAGCTTCTTGCTATCACTGAATTTTGTTCGGTGAAAATCAGATCCAAATGTCTATTTGAAGATAGTTAATGGTTCATTAATGATCATTGTGTTATATGTTGATGACATCCTCATTACAGGAAGCTCAAAGGATGAGATTGCTTCCTTAAAGGGTGTTATGAACCAAGCCTTCTCCATGACAGATTTGGGGCTCTTAAGTCAATTTTTGGGGCTTGAGATTGCTCAAACCAAAGATAGAATCAAGGTGCACCAGTCCAAATATGCCTTGGACTTGTTGAACAAATTCAGAATGAAGGATTGAAAAGCAAGCAAAACTCCTTTCCTTTCAGGAGTGAAGCTGGAAGAAGCTGATTCTTCACCTATGGTAAACAATACACTGTATAGGAAATTGATTGGATGTTTGTTGTATCTGACACATACTAGACCTGATATTTCTTATGCAGTAAGTGTGGCTTCTAGATACATGGATCAGCCTCATGAGATCCATTGGAAAGCAGCCAAAAGGATCCTTAACTTTGTTCAGGGAACAAGGACACATGGGATCTTCTATAAAGCAAAATATGATCTTGATTTGATTGGATTTACTGATAGTGATTGGGCAAGTGATAGAACAGATAGAAAGTCCACATCAGGATATGTTTTCATGCTTCCAGAAGGGCCAATCAGCTGGTCAATCAAGAAATAGAGTGACATTGCACTCTCATCTATAGAAGCAGAGTATAGAGGAGTTGTTAATGCAGCAACTCAATGTTTATGGTTGCAGGGTTTACTTGGAGAGTGTGGCTTCGAATCAAAGTACTCAACTACCATCTACTATGATAACCAGAGTACCATTCGAATCTACAAAGATCCAGTTCAAAAGCAGAGAACCAAACACATTGAGATCCATATGCACTATATCAGAGAGCTTGTGCATGATGGCACCATTCACCTACTCTTCTGTTCATCTTCAGAACAAGTAGCTGATATCTTCACCAAATCATTTTGTGAGAAGACCTTCAGCAATCTCAAATCACTACTGGAGATTTCTGATCATGCTGTGAAGCATGAGTGAAGACAAGATTTCCAAATTTTGTTTTACAGTCCATGTTTAAAGGAGGATTTTCCCAAGTTGGTTTTGCCTCTTTCATTGGTTGTATGGACCTGCAGTATGTAAAAGGGTGACTAAGCCTTGTTGCTAGGCCCTATAATTTTCTGATATATTACTCATAATTCATGCTTAAGGGGGGGTGTTAGAATAATCAACCCATAGTTTACTACCTTAGACATTAATTTAATTATTTTTGTCTTATTTGCCTAGTTCATGTGTCCCACCTTATGCAAGTTGTCAATTAACTATCCATAGTGGTCCAAATTGCCTAATTTGACCCATGTAGTACTTGGGAAACCTCAAGGAATCAATTCTGCTTTATTCCTGGTCTCCTAGGTGCCCTTCTGCTTTTTTTGCTTTATTGCCTGCTTTTTCAGTGTTTTAAGGAAATAGGGAAAGTTTGACTAGGTGAGGTGAAATAGTTTTTTGTTCTCTTCATCCTCCACTCTTTTATCCTTGGAAAAGAATGTATGAGTTGTCATCCCATCACTCTTTATCTTGCCTAAGCCATTTTGCTAATTCGTGAGCTCCATGATAGATTTGGGATCAACTTTTTACACCTATGGGGGATTTGCTTAATTTTAGTAATCCTTATTTATGCTAGATTCGATTTGATCCTCATGCATTCGAATCCCTGATGTATTTTATTTATTTATCAACCTATTATGTTACAGGGTTGGCTATTGTACACTGAGTTAATACAGTTTAGTGTTCAACTCCAATTTCAGTCTCTTTTGTGAGTGATTTTGCATCATCAATTGTTAATTGTTGTGAGTAAAATTAATCTATCACTGGGTTCAATTTCCACAAAATACATAGAACAAAATTTTAACATGGAATCCCAATAGGGTAAACCACCAATACGTCCTATTACTGCAAAATTGTTGTTTACAAATAGTTTTTCCTACTGCTATAGACAAGGATGGTATTACACCCTATTTACCAACAACTACTGGAAGGAGGCTACGAACCCCTGGTTTATAAGCTACTACTGAAAGGATGCTATGACACCCTATTTAACAGCTACCTCTGGAAGGAGGCTATAACCCCCTAGTTTATCAGCTACTACTGAAAGGATTCTACAACACCCTATTTACCAGCTACCATTGGAAGGAGGCTACGACCCCCTAGTTTATCACCTACTACTGAAAGGATGCTAAGAGAACATTATAAATTAAACATCAATTTGATTTGTTTATTGCAATACAACATAATATATAGCATCTCATCAACTAGAGGCTCATGGTTAAAAAATGAGAGATAATGCATCTCCTGTTCTTTTGAAATCTCATTTCCTCTACCCAGTATAATTTGAGCAAGGAGCTAAAATACAGTTACAATAATATAATTGAAATTATACACATGTATGTAACTAACAAATTTAATATGAGGGAACTCATTAGAGGAAATTTCAATTTAAAATGGGCCTTCCAAAAATAATACAAATTCCAGAAGAAAAAAAATGGTCCTTTCCCTGCTGTAGCTATTTTTCATTGAAAGGAAAATAAGTGCATCACATATAGCATAATTTTTCATTTTGGAGACAACACCTCACAAAAATTCACTAATCATTTAGATAAAATAGATGGTAGCTTTAGGATAAAATTTTATAGAATTTTTAGTTATACGGTAGAGACATGTTCTGGCATATTAAAACATAGAAACTGTCGTTTCATGCTTGCGCTACAATATGAGGTCTTTGCGGTTCCTCCACGTACCATCGATATATAGAATGACCCTTCATGTACCCTTGAGGTATATAGAAAGGTACTTCACGTACTCGATTGTATATAGGAGGGCCCCTTTCGAATGATTGTGCATTAGAAAACACTAACTACAGATTTGAACTCCCACATAACTTATGTATATTGGGAGACCCTACTAGGATTCCTATACCATCGAAGAAAATCCCTTTGGTCGTCTTATTCGAGCAATACACCGAGAACAACACTCGGGGAGCTACTACGCACGTGTTGTCTAGGTAGTCGGATATTTAGGTGAGGGATGGTTGATCCTCCTCCTCGTGTTTTACTGTTGGACCCTACATTCTATCACGAGTTGTGACAACTTGAAAATCCTAGTGAGAGACCGGCTATCTTCTGCTCATCGTATCATTAAGTCTTCTTGCATCGTTTAGCTTGCATAGATCTATTTGTGTGTGTCTTTTTCTCTTTTACCTAGGGTATAAAACTTCATACATCACCCTGGATGAGCAATTTATGAGGTGATCTTGTATATTGCAAGGTTTACCACCTGACCCTCCTCCTGTCGTGGAAGGACAAGAAGGTGAAACCATGGAAATACCATCTTCTGCTGATGCTCATATATAAACTACTTCAGCTACTGAAACCAGAGAATATTTCTCTGATTACAACAATACTTTTGTCCAACTGCCTCCTACAACTGACTTAACCTTTCATTTCCTAATGGAAGGTCAACCTGGTGCATCCGATTGAACTATTAATCATCCACCAGATCAAACTATAAAAACAGAATATGGACCAAATGCTCCTTTTTGGAGTACATCTCTGGGACAGACTATTGCTGAGTATGGAACTACCACAACCGAACTAGAGCCACTTGCATTGTCTCCTTTAAGGTGACCACTTGAAAATGTTCCATCGAATGAAGTCTTTTTTGGAGAATTTATCAAGTGTTTGTGCAAATGGTGAGCACATATAGAAGAAGAAACAAACACTATACATGAAATAAAGAGAAATATTTCTCCTATTTTTGGTGTTTCAAGAACAACAACACCTAGGTATCATTCCTTGTCACCACCTCAAGTAGCTCTTCTTCTAGAAGCACTGACCCAAAACTTGGTTACCCAAAACATTTTTCACACCCCACCTCCTAGTCAAAATCCAGTTCAAAACCCTTCTCCTAGTCAAGAATCCCCATCCATTTCAACTCCTCTTGTAGTTTCTACACCTTAGGGGAATTTCCTAGCACAAGTACAATCAGCTATCAAAGGACCTATTTCTAGCATGGGACAAAACTTACCGATGGGATCACAAGCAGAAAATATTTCTCCTCCTAATACAACTGCAGTTGTATCTCCTACCATTCAGGGAGAAAACTCATGGGTCCAACATTCCTTTACTTCACTTTCCAAGGGATATACTTGTCCCATAACTCATCCACCTATGGTTAATTAAAATTATAAATAGGCACTGTCTACAATAGTTTATCCCAGAATGCCTTATCCTGGAAATGTCTTTGTACATTGGGGACAACCAAATTGCTCTCATGTTCTGTCTTATGGAAGAGATTTTGTAAATATCACTAGGGGGTATGGTGGTTTACTAGGAGGCCCATTTTGAGGTCCACTGCGAGGACCTGGAGGATTTGGAGGTCTTGGACGACCTGGTGGACCATTAGGAGGTCCACCTCTTGGTGGACCACCTTATGGAGGACCACCACCTAGAGTACCACCACCTAGAGTGGCCCCTCCTAGAGGACCACTACCTCCTGGAGGAGTACCACCACTACCACCTAGAATTTTTCCTCCCTCATGGTAACCAACAACCTAATATACAAGCCTTGAGGGAATCGTCTATGCCCATTTATCAATCTTCCTATGGTCCTACTGGTCATCAAATGTCATACCAGTATTACTAGTATCCTTAACCATATCAACAATTTCCATTTCTTGCTACTTTAGATCTACCATAGTTGTCTAGATTGATAAATGATCCTATTCATCATGACCCCTCTTGGCCAGCCATTCCAATAAAATTACCTTCATATATGCCAAATTTCGATGGTAAGCTTGGTGAAGATCCTAAGAACCATGTGATGACTTTTCATCTATAATGTTCATTAAATTCTCTCATGGTCAGTTCAATCCGTATATGAATTTTTCAAATAACTCTCACTGGTATTGCTACAAAATGGTATATAGAGCTACCACAAACACTCTTTCTAGGATTTCAATGCTTTGGAAATGGCATTCTTAACTCACTTTCAATTACCAATCCGATATGTAACAGGTACAAACCTGTTAACCTCACTTCAGCAAACTACTTCAACACATCTCTCTGATCATATTCATGAATGGAGACGAAGAAGAAGGTTAATTAAGGCCCCTATTCACAATTTTTTACTCACTGATTAGTTCAAAAATTATTTACTTCCACCCATTTCTAGAGATGTTTCCATGGGAGGCATTTTTACGGAGGAGCAAGATATTAGTCATGCTCAGTATTTAGACTTGGTTTACTCCCAGTCAGGTACTCTTTATGAGTTAAATCCACATGCTCTTCATCCCACATCAGATCATTCAAGACCTGCAACTAAACTACCTGCTGATGGTGTTCTTGGTTAATTTCAAGCACAAACAATAGCGAAATATTCTAAAAAGAAAACTCGACCCACTACATGAGTAATTCAACCAGCACAACCATCCAAGACTACACCCTCTCCTATTGTTCCTGTTGAAGTAAATGCAATCCAGTCCGCTGAATCTATTGGTGGGAAAAAGAAGGGAAAAAATAAACCGAAAAAAATATGACAATCAATAGGATGGGAATAACAACCTAGTCTTAATGCTTATTCAAAAGGTAAGAGAAAGGTAAAATATCCCTGTTTAATCTGTGGAGGTGACTATTTTACCAAGGAATTTCCTCGTAAATAAGAAGTCAATAAGTTTTTGAAAACTTCACCCATGCTCGCAGTTCTAAAAGATCATTTTCGTAACCAACAACAATTGATTGATCATCAATATTTGGATGGGCCTTCTTCATCGATTGATGACATTAAATTGATGTCTAGTGAAATGATTAACTTAAATACAGGAGCTCATAGTTATGACCTACCTCCTGAGAATAAATCTGATGAAATTCAGTTTGATAAACCCTTAGCTTCCACACCTCCTTCTAGTAATGGTATTCACATTGAAAAACCTATACTTGAAGCAATTTTCCAACTGCCAAAGACTATGCTTCGTAAGTAAGTTATTAGTCCTAATGCACTTGTTTCCCAATACTATAAAATTATAGAATATTTGGCCCAAGAACCATGTGTTATGTTAGCCTTAGAAGTAATCCAAACTTGTCCCACCCAACGAAAAAAATTTCTCATAGCACTTGGAGCTATGGATCCTAAGTACAGTAACATCATCACTTTCAAACTGGAGGACTTTAAATATAGGATTTCAGAGTCAAATGGATTTTTAGATAACTAATAAAATTTCTAGAAAGAATATTCATTGCACTATTTTAGACGAGGGGCCTCTAGTTCAGTCATGTCTCTTTCTTGTTGGAGAGCCATTGGTTCTACTGAGATTAATCGTTCTCCTATCACAATCAAGGTCTTTGATGGTTGTGGATTTCAAGACTATGTATTACTCCTTTCCATCGAGATTGAACTGGGGGGGAAATCAGTCTCCATTCATGTTGAAGTCATTGATGCACCTTTGGACTACAACCTACTCCTAGGTCGTAATTGGTTTTATGCTATGCAAGCCGACGCATCGACCACTTTTCGTATCATCCAGTTCCAATTCCAAGGAAGGATTGTTGCTATTGATCAGTTAGATTTAATCACTCCTAATGCTATTTCAAATGATGCAAACAATGTCCCACTTTTGACTACCCTGCAGTATCAGAATATTGGAGTTGGTATTCTCAAAGACTCTTCACTCATGGGAGATTTTCCATTATCAAATTTTCCTCCTTTGCCAACTATATCCATCAACATGATTTCTACCTCTTCTATTGACAAAGGAAAGTCGATCGCTGAGTCTACATCACTTACACCTTTTGAATAGTTTTATAATACAATTTAGTCTACCAGTGACCCTACCATCAACGACCATTTGTTGGTGGCCTCAAAATTTTATCACTTTCCATATTGGCTTGAACCCCCCCCCCCCCCATCTCTTGATTATCTATCACACATGCTTCCTATAGATGAATATGTTATGGAAGCTATGTCACTATAGGATATGCCTTAGAAACATCATCATCATAGATCATCTTTACTTCCCCCTTACCATATGGTAGAGAATAACTTTGCATTAGATGTTTCATCTGATATAGTTACGGACCCTCAGCCTTCGATTATCACTCAAGTTGTTGATTCTAAGGGAAATTTATCCAACATTACTGAAACAATTCCCATATATATACCAGTGAAGCTAGGTATTTCAGAAGATATTCATATAGGAAAAAATTCTTCTCCTTACGAGGTTCAGTTATATAGACCCTTATTTAAGGAATTTCGAGATGTCTTCACTTGGATATATGAATAAATAATAGGGATTGATCCCTCCATTGTTGTTCATGACATCAAAACCTATCCTGGTACCACACCAGTTCACCAAAAATTACGCTAAGTACATCCATGAAAAGTCGTTTCCATTAAGGAGGAAGTTGAAAAAATTCTAAGGACTGGTTTTATTTACCCTGTTCCTTTAACTGAATGGGTGTCCAATATAGTTCCTGTGAATAAAAAGAAGTGTATTATTAGGGTTTGTATTGATTTTAGGGATTTGAATAGAGCTTGTCCAAAAAACAATTACCCTACCCCCTACATTGATCAAATAATCGATAATTGTGCTGGCAGCGTCATCTTTTCCTTTATGGATGGATTTTTTGGATATAATCAGATAGAGATTCTCCCTTCAGACCAACATAAGACATCCTTCATCTGCCCATGGGAGACCTTTTCCTACTGTAAATTACCTTTTGGCCAAAAAAATGTTGTTGCTACCTTTCAATGCGCCATGTCATATGCTTTTCATGATATTAAACACATTGTGGAACCCTATCTCAATGACCTCCCTACTCATTCTATGCAGCTGAACATGCATGTCGATCATCTGAGAGCTATCTTTCTTAGATTTCGTCACTTCAATGCTTGTTTGAATCCTCACCAATTTGGTTTTTGTGTCGAAATTTTTTGACTCCTTGGTTTTATTGTGTGTAAGGATGGAATCCATATTGATCCTTTGAATATTGAAGCCATCCTAGCCCTACCTGCTCCCACAATCGTTACTGAACTCCAAAGTTTGCAAGGGAAGGAAAAATTTCTACGTCGTTTCTCCTGCACTGATGCAGAAAGGACATAGGGTTTCATGTGATTACTTAAAAAGGATAGCCCTTTTCTTTGGGATGACTTCACACAATGAGCATTTGACAATCACAAACATGCTCTCACCCATGCACCTATGTTGCAACCACCTGATTACACCAAAGATTATTTTTTGTATGTGGCTGCATTTCTGTCCACTATAGGAATGGTCCTTGTTCAAACAAATGAAAATGATATAGAAAATTTGATCTACTATTATAGTAAGAGTATTTTAGACTCTGAAACACGATACTCACATGTCTAACAATTAGCTCTGGCCACGGTCATCGCAGTCCAGAAGTTCCATCACTATATTTTGCTTCGCACTACTACTGTTTATGCTCACTCTAACCCCATGTACTACTTTTTAACACGTCATGTACTTGGGGGAAAATACTCATGATGTATCATTATTCTCGAAGAATTTGAGTTGGAGTTTTCTAAAACCACTTTCAAGAGATCTCTCATTTTTTCTAAGCTTATTTGTGACCTTCCTCGTACTACTAAACAGACAGAGCCCATCGATTCATTCCTTGATGAATCAGTGTTTCCCATTAGTATGACTCACTATGGAGATATTATTCTTTATTTCAAAACATTACGATATCATCCCATCGCTACTCACGATGAACGTCGTCATATTCGCCACAAAGACAAATACTATCTTATTATGAATGATACTGTGTACCGTCATGGCATAAATTCTATATTTCGACGTTGTCTTACACATGAAGTGGCTGAAATTGTTTTGAATGATTTCAATGTTGGAACTTGTGGCAGTCATCTTTTTGGGTTGGATACTTCCCAGAAATTTTTGTGCACGCAACACTTTTGGCCCTCAATTTAGAAAGATTGTATTGAAAGGGTCAAGAAGTTTCCACCATGTCAAATGTTTACTACGAAAAAGCACACTCATATAGCTCTAATTCATCCTATCGTAGTAGTTGGAACTTTTTCCAAATGGGGCATATACTTTGTGCAGTGCAGACCTACCTCAGTCAGGGGGCATGGCTACATGATACCAGCTATGGATTATTTCACAAAATGGGATGAGGCTATCCCCACATATGCTGAATATGGGAAAACAACTACATTGTTCTTATTTAATCATATCATCACTAGGTTCGGGATTCCTAAGGATATTGTGACTGACCATGGGTCACACTTCTAGAACCAAATGATGGCAGAACTTAGTGTAAAGTTAGGGCTTCTCCACGATAACTCTACACCTTACTATTCTCAAGCCAATGGACAGCTTGAAGCAATTAATAAAGTGTTGAAAACCATGCTTTATCGAATGGTAGGGAAGGCCTTGTCAAACTGGCACTTACAACTATTTTCTGCACTTTGGGCTTAGAGGACTACTGTAAATACTTCCACTGGCTTCACACCTTTTCAATTGCTATATGGATTGGAAGTAACTCTCCCTATAGAATGCGAGATCCCTTCTCTAAATCTTGCTGTAGAAATTTTTCCTAACACCACTATAGAAGAAAAACGATTTATGTCTCTAAATAAACTTGATGAAACTCGACTTGATTTTGCTTTAGCTAATGAAGCACACAAACGGAAGATGAAAGCTCAATATGCCGGAACGGTTCAGGGTTTCTCTCTGAATGAAGGAGATATGGTCTTAACTTATGACCAGAAGCATGATAAGCTGAGGGCAGGAAAATTCGAATCTATGTGGCATGGGCCTTAAATCATCAGTCGTGTCTTGGAAAAGCGTGTATATGAGTTAGTATATTATGAAGGGATACCCTTGGGTGAGCCCCATAATGGGATTTACCTTAAAAGATACTATGCTTAGGTCATCAAGCATAGGCTCTCTGTAAATATGTTTATACATTGTTGTGTCTTGGTTTGTGTGACTGTGGTTTTTGTGTGATTTAAGATGTGTTTCACAAATCCTACTTATGTATGTCCTATTTATAATGGACAAATGACTACTTTCACTAGATTCGCGGATGGTGCTAATCATTATGTGCTAAATCTTGCATCAACAACTTGGGTACTGTACTCTCCTACAAGTGATCTAGTGAGTTCATGGGGTTTTTGTTTAGGTCCCTCTACCAAAAATATCATAGAGTATCATGCTATAATTAGATTATTGGTGGAGGCCCTGGCTAACGATGCAAGGGAGATTAGTGTTTACCTAGATTCAAAATTAGTTCTTCAACAGCTAAATCAAATCTACACCGTTCGGAACCCTATACTCCTTTAGACATTTCGAAGGGTTAGGATTATAGAAAAGTCTTTTGAACAAGTCACGTCTCAACATATTTTGAGACATTTGAATGTTGTTGCAAATTCCTTAGCTAATTATGTCTTAGATTGGTACATTAATCATAATTGAAAATCCATTATGACATAAAAAACATGCATGTAAATTCATAAGTAGGTATATATTTCACACATCAAATTTCATGCACACACAACTGTAAATAAAGTTTTATATATATATATATATATAAACTGTAAAACTGAGATACAAAATTGAGCTAAATCATCTAGCTTTCAATGACCTCAAAAGTACATGACTGTCATAAGTTCAAAATATACATATACAGGGAAAAATATGAATCCTCGAATATTTTAGTAGTAATACATATACTAAAAAGTGAAAAGTATCTATAGACTATTCATCATCACGTTGGTGCTCATGATAACATATAATGGACTAAGCCACTCTGCGGAGTAGCCTGGAAAATCATCTTGAGACTCCCATAGTATGATGCTAGTAGCACCTAGATAAGTCATCAGTGGTAACATATGGAATCCCTACAGTTAGGTGCTACAAGTTCTCCTCTATATATCCAAGCTCCTCATCTTCCTTGGAGCGATATGCCACCATATACCTAACCCCATCTCGCCTGTATATAGGCAACATCCCAGCTAGACGTATAGGTCTAATTTCTGCATATACCCTTTTTCACTTGTCTCAACTTTACAAAATAAAAATGGAAAAAAAACAAAAACTAAAAAACATGATGTGTAGTGTATTTCTTACCTTGATCATCCCACTCCTCCCCCTCAGGTAGTGGAAGCTATGGACCTTCACAAAATTATGTCCTGTCATAGGCATAATCCTCAATCATAAGTAGTTAGCCTCTCAACCAGTGAAATAAGGTTGACCCGTAGACAACTTTAGGGCCCCCGCCACCATGGAGGGCGATGATATAAACCCACTTAAGCCTCCTAGGATTATTAGGGTCTAGTATACTCACAGTCACCTGAGACCTCATGTGGGGCACCATCTGCAAGATGAAAGAAACCACCACAGCTCCATAGCCAAACTACTTAAGCATTCCCTACTTGCACTTGCTCAGTTGATTCTTCAGACTTACCGGCATACCTTCACACCAGTTGAAGGTTGTAGGATACATGCACTCTAGGTAATACAACATGTGTGACCTAGTAGTTAGGTGATCAAATCTAGTCCTGGCCACCATTCCAATAATATAAAATACCATCCTTAGAGGATGATCCACTATCTGCGGGATGCATAATTTCCCAGATTGGGCATATGTACCCAGTGCACAATGTTGGTTAATCAAATAATCTAAGGAGGGATCCCCTTCTCATGGGACGGATAAGACTACTGGTCTACTGGTCGACTGAAATGATAGAGCGTAGATATTGCACTTGCTTAGTTGATTCTTTAGACTTACCAACATGCCTTCACACCAGTTAAAGACTGTAGGCCCCATGCACTTTAGGGAATACAACATTTGTGATTTAGTAATCAGGTGAGCGGATCTAGTCCCGACCACGTTTCTAATAGTATAAACTACTGTCCTTAGAGGATGATCCACTATCTGTTGGATGTGTGATTTCCCAGATTGGCATATGTACCCAGTGCACAATGTTGGTCAATCAAATAATCCAAGGAGGGCTCCCCTCCTCATGGGTCGGATAAGACTACTAGTTTCCATCTCTAAGATAAGCCAATCAAGAAGTAAATATCCTTGATGTCTATGGTCAATATGTGGGTCCCAACCACAAAGTGGTACTACTCAGGATCCCACATGTCTATAATGTCGCATGTCCCAATTTGAAAAAACATTTTATGTTTTAAGAAACATTATGTTACATTTTATGTTAAATTTTGTAATTAATGACCAAGTGGGGTCAAGGATAATTTAATGTAATTGCATAATATTTTATTAATAAATAAATGAAAGATGAGACAACAACTTAGGGAAGCTATTAAATGAGTGTTCTACTAGCCACTTGATGGATAAGGCTAGGTTGAGAAAAGATTGACACTTGGAAGCATCCTCAAACTACTTCTAGCCGTTGCAGGTGGCAACCTCCCTATTTTTGTGCTCATGTTCCCCAAGAAAATGGAATAAGAGCAGATGGCTCATTAAGTAAAAACTGACCCAAAAGACCTAGGCATGCTAATAAAACTTCCCATTCAAGAAAGCTGAGGCTGCTCATTCTGGATTTGTGAACATTGTGAGTTAATGAAGTGCACAAGGGAATTCGATGGAGAGGACTAGCTGAAGTATGTTTTGAGTGGAAAAGTGTTGAATACCTGAACTAGTGCAGATATTCTAAGCTAAGTTCATATTGATGCATGGAGAACTGACTTATTGTTGAACACTCAATGGAGTTGCAGAGAATTCCTAGACTACATCTCTCACCTAGTACTTCTACCAGGTGGACCAGGAGACAAGCTCGGGGGTCTTGAAAATTGCAGTCTTGCTTTTCTCTAGGAGTTGGTTTGGAGGAATAGGTTCCTTATTGTCACCTCATCTATATTTCCAGGATCTACTTGTTTTATTCAACTCTCTAAGTATTTACAGTGCTCTATGGAAAGTTTATGGTTAATTAAAAATATGTTATGATTCTATTCTTTCTGCTGGTAGGGTTAGTTAGGAGAAATGTATATGCCGCGAAAAGTTAGTAAGTTATGAGATAGTTAAATTAGGGTAAATGATTAGAATAATTTCTGATTTAATTAATAGATAAAAATAAATTAGCAAAACTGTATTTTTCCACACCTTTTATAAGGTAGTACTCTAGTACAGTAGGTTAGTTTAATTTCAGATAAAGAATTTGAATGAAGTACTTGAACTAAATAACCCGAAACAGTTAGTAAGGCTAAGGGTGTTAAACACTAGTCTGTGTAATGATTTACACAGTAAATCAAAATTATTATTACAAATATAATATTTTAATAATAAATAAACAATATATAAGCAGGGAATTAACATAACTAAGTTTAACTTAAAAGAAATAGTTTACAAGGCTAAACATATACCAAAATAATTCATTTAAGTGAAAATGGAAACTAGGGTTAACTATGAATGAAATACTAGCTCTGTAATTATCTAAAGAAGAATTAGGGTTTGTAAAATAAATTATGTAAAAGAACTATTATTTTCATAATTAAATGAATTCAAAATCTATCTAATCTATTCTATACAACCATAAGCATCAATTAGATGTCTATATGGAGTTACATACTTTATCTATGAGTAACTATAAAAATTAAAAACTTAACAGTATATTTTCAATCTGAGAGATTACAAAAAAGAATTAAGTTATACAACTAATATCTCTCCTCTATTTTATTTATTACATAAATCATTACTGATTTAATAACTAAGTTATTATCTAAAAACCGCAACTATCAGAAACCCTCGAGATTTAATTTACTTTAAAGAAAAACAAAATAACCAGGAATTTACTTAATCCCTAAAAATTTGAAAGGTTAAATTACAACAAGAATAGTTAAGTAGCCAATATATATATAAATATATTATCAAAATAGATTTACAGTCAACCAACTGCAAGCTGTAAGTAATATTTTAAGACCAAAAACTGACTTAATTAGTTACAGCCTTATGGAATTTTTACGTTACCAGTCAAGGCTTAAAATCCTGATAAAAAAGCATGATCACCATGAACCAAATTTACAATAGACAAGAGAGTTGTCTTGGCTATGAAAGCCCTAACCCATCTTTACTAAAAACAACCACTATGGATTCAAAAATTTTAAACCAATCATCATAGAATGGCTGCTGGTCAGTCCAATATTTTATGTTGCAGTACATCACAGCCGAGCTGAAGGACCTTTAAACCTACGAACTCCATCAACAAAAATCAACACTATAAAACACTATAGGAGAACTTCAGTGAAACTGAGGCTTAGCAAGAGAATCATTGTTGTTGAGTCCCTTCTCTTTATGATTTTCAACCCCGGTTATCCTTTAAACTGCAGTCTACAATGATTTTTGAACACGAAAACAAAAATTATTAATTACCACTGATAATAATGGAAGAATCTAACTGAACAGTGCATTAATGGTTAAGATAGAAAAAAATATTATACCTAAGAATTATCCTCTTTCTCTACTATGAGAAGATGAGTTTTAAAACCCTAGCCACTTGTTGTGAAGACAACGAACTTCATAAAGGAACTATAGGGATAGTTTACAACACATAGTGCTCACTTTCAAACTCTTAGCTACCTTTCAAAGAACGACGAGCTTCCAGAAAAATATGAAAAAAGGAAACGCAACATACAAATATCAAAAATGAAAACCAAAACCTTAACGAGAAAAGACAAATTCCACCTAAGAGCTAAGCAGTAAAACAGTAAACCCTAACTGGAAAAACCACACTATCATAATGCTAGAGCCATGATCATCTCTTTATCTTACCAAAATACCGGAGAGCAATTAACAACACTTGCAGAGTAATAGATATGGTAGATGCATCGTTATTTATAGCCAAGCAATGGCGAGAAGAGGAGCACAATTACAAAACCAGAGCAAACATTTGACTTTTCCTCTACGCAAAGAAGAGAAATACCTTTGACAGGGAGGTTTACACTTTGGTTTGACAAATACACAGAGAATCCATGAGCTTGCAGCCTCTCTTCCATAATAGAATAAAAATATAGGGTAAAAGCGAGATTTTAGGGTTTAACGAGACTTTATAACAAAAGCATCCAAAGTCAAAACCCCAACGAATGTGCATTGAACACGTAGCTCCAAATATTTTGCAAAGGATGGGTTTGCACTATAGTTCAAGACCCTCAATCAAATCCTGCACATAATCATGGTATAAAATTTATTATTATATTTTATTTTGACATGGTTTCTTTATCATTGTTTTGGTTTATGTTTGTTTAACCAAAATAAATAGTATGGAGGTAGTCACAAAACTAAGGTTTAACATAAACTAGAACCTTTCAAAAAAAAATATAAGAAAACTTATAAATGTTCACGAATCCTCTAATATGAAATAATTCTTAGTATTCCATTCTAGCAAGATACAAAATGGAGAATGAACCATTGATATGTTTATACTCGTAACTATATAGATTACCTAGCTAGGGATGTAGTCTAGGCATTCTTTTACGAATTCTAGTATATTATTTGTTAATAAAAATCATATGAGATGAGAATCCATATAAAGGAAAATAGGGTAGACATCTATGAAGACTAATTCTTCTTACGTTACGATAAAAAGTATTAACACTTAGTTTAAAGAAAAACATTGGTAATAAAACATTTCAAGTTTGAAAGATATTTGAATAGTTATAGAAAGTACTAATTACCAAGTACTAGTGTTAATGTTTAATTTATGCCAATGTATTTTTTTACAAGCACTTTTGGTTCATATATCTTCTAGGTTACTGTAACTATTTAATAGTAGAAAGGAATATGTTCCACAAAATACATATACTAGAATTACATACAAGTTTTCAACTGAAAATCACATAATGAAAGTTAAATGAATAAGTTCTATGATAGTAAGTGTAACGGAGCTAAATCTAGTTTATTGGAACATTGTCATTACTAAAAATTATGTAGGTTTCTAACAATAAAAAGATCAACAATACCTCTTACTGGTTTCAAGCTGCAAAACAAATAATTTAACTAGCATTTTATTATATGCTAGTTGAATGATAATCTCGATCTGCAAATAATGGTAACAAAACTACTTACCTGTATAGAACCTGTAAAAGAAGCATCACTTCACTGCATTAGTTATAAGCTAAGTAAGCCCCGATCTCAACTAAATTTCTTTCCTAATTGTCATAAGATAGTAAAGACATACTTAGTATCAGGTTTAGATATAGTTTTCTTTCCCTGTCATTTTAAAACATAAACTGCTAAATACAAAATACTTAACATGGAACTATTAATATAAACAAATAATTTATACAAAAATAGAGATTTACAAATGTTTAGTTCTAGATACTACTGTTTAAAGTAATCGCTACCAGTTATTGGTTCTTAGGTACTGATGATGTTACAGAGATAAATTCCTATGGCTTGGGGTACCACAACAGACAACTTGACTCCAGAAATCAATCCTTTCTTATATGCAAGAGAAACCAAATATCTAACACTAAAGGATCTCGATTCGTACCTTATTCCGTACGGTTGATGTAGATCCCCATTGAGCTTTCCAACTCCAGCTTGAATTGATAAATTGCTTCCTCAATATTCAATAAACAAGACAAGCATGCTATATATAATTGTTTTAGACCTACTGTAGCATATATAATTAATAACATAGAAGCATTTGAAGTCATCCATGGATCCAATATTCATTCAAATACACATTACTATATAGGAACAGATATTTCTATTAATTATAAAACAGATATTACAATAGATACAACCTTTGTCAGCACGTCTACGAATCAGAGAAACCGAGTCCCCCACTTGGGCCTCCACCACTTCAATCCTCCATATCTCGATAGCAAGCTCACAAGCAAAAGGCAAGATTGGGAAGAACACAAAAGTGCCCCAAGGGACAAAGGGATGCAGACTCAAGTACAAGCTCTGGAAACAATGGGCTATAGTTTTCTTGCTCTTCAATTCCTCATGCCTTCAATGTATCCAAAGCGTTCCTTATATATCTCTTCAATGGGGTAATGAAAGGCCGAATCCGAGTGATTTCAAGGCATATGGAAGGCCAGGAGACAAGTGAGTCGGATCCACATCAAGGAAAACTCCAAAATAATTTGGCCTTTTGCACACATCCCGATGTACATGGGTTTAAAGCTCAAATCTGCGTATATACACTAGAAAAGGATTAAAAGTCACGTATGGCAATTTTTTCATGATTTAGGGATGATCTTGGAAACATCAAAGGTACAAAAATGGTCCATGGGATCTAAGGAGTCTATAGAGGGACAAGGAAGGCCATACAAGTGTGATTCACCATGTGTGGTAAAATAAGCTGTAACATATGCCCCCTAATGTGTGAGGTCAGAGGGGTCATACAATGGCCGAAATGCATTATAAGTCCATCCCAGAAGTGAAGTGATGAAGAACCCAGTGGAAGAAGCAGCCATCCAATTAGTACAATATAATTATAAAGCTCTGCATATAACTACAAATAGATACATCCGTCCCAAATACATAAGAGTACAATGGCCATGAATAGGCATGATACAATATGACATGTGTGGTCATCGCCACATACAATATAAATAGCTCAAAATATCCATAATGAAGATGTACAAAGGATCATGATCTCCATGAAGACTAAAGATATATAATGGATCAAGATCTCCATAATGGATGGAAATGTCTAACATATACTATAATCAAGTCATGAGAGCTGAAATCTCATGAACACTGGCACGATCAAGGAGGTAGCATATAAGAGATGCCACCAACCTGAAAGGTCTTCTACACAAACCGCTACGAGTACATGTCGTACTATGCGAATAGATGTGTCAAGGTCGAACATAGTATTCCATCATATGATTATTGGTCATTGATGTATACTGTTAACAGACGCGAGATCACCCACCGATAATGAAAATCGGAATCATGGTACTAGAGTGCAAACTAACAAGTGTGAATAAATGTGTTGAGGTTAAACACTTGAGAGAATCCATCGATCAAGGGACATTGATTTATTCCCAAAACACTATCGATGGAGAGAGAACCTGCCACTGATGACTGCAAGTCTCAAGGCATTCAAACATGACTCTAGATTCCTATCCCAGAATAAATGATTTGAAGTCGATGGGATGAAATCCACTGGAATGAGGGCATTAAGGTATCCCCCATCATCCAACACGAGGTACTCAGCAAAGATGTCTAATGTGAAAGGACTCGATCATAAGGTGCACAAACCAATAACTGTATCAGGAATGGTCGACATGCAAAGTCAAGATAACTGAGGAATGGATAAATCAGGTTTCAACTTCCTTTGAACAAGAGCATAAAGGCAAATGGTGACTAAATGTAGGCAACATAGATTCGATATGTATAACAGGGACATCTCTGTCACACAGGAGGCATCGACAAAGGCTCCATAGGGACTGGAAGCTTAACTAGTCAGTGGAGATAAACTCAGATAAATGACTACAGCTCCTAAAGTCAAACTATTAACCCAACCAATGGATGTGATATACAGTGCTCTATTCGAAGGAAACACGACTCAACTGCTGCCAAAGATAACATCTTTTCTTGTCTAGCTTTTAGGTTTTTTTTTTTTGTGGACTTTTTCAAATATTTGAAAATATTGAAAAAGAATAAAATCACTTTAAAGTTACAAACTAGGAGGAGACGAGTGTCAAATAGGAAAACAAACTAGTTCCAAGGAGCGGAACATACCTATGCTCAATGCAAGGATACATATGGAGGATAACGACACTTGGGGGAAAGTCCCCTCTCGGTAAAAATAGGGAATCAAGCTGCAAAGGATATATAAAATGGCTCTGCGTGGCTAGACATGAGACAAGCTTGGGCTATATGGTTGATACTCAAATTCAGGGAAGCCTGCATAAGGCTCAATGAGGCAGGCAAAGCTCATGATAATGTAATTATAACTTGACATAAGGGAGTCTTTAGGAAACAGGCCAGCAAAATATCAAGAGGAATATGATTCTCTTGCAAAATGTCATGGCAATACTATACAACGGACTCCCACACCCTAAAGGACAAACTGTCGACATGGGAACCAAATGCAAACAAGGAGCTAACTAGGGTACCCATGTAAGGTCAAGCTCTACCATTCATGTCATGTCACTTCTAAGACAACAAGAAGGTTTTGTGACAATATAGAATGGGTTCGTAACTACGGTTATAATGAAATGGCCATAAGGTCATGCAAAATGCAAATGGAGGTGGAATCTAACCTATATGCCAATTTAAACATCATACCTGAAATCAGTACGAACGAGACAAAACAATGGTCGAAATAGCGCTCAAAACAGTCTCCTACATCATTATATTAGTCCAAAAGGGTCAGAAACAGTCCAAAACTATAGAAAGGGGGTAAAAATTTTCAAAATTTTGAAAAATTTCTATAAAGAGTAAAAATTTCAAAACATTATATAACATTTGAAATTTTTACCCAATTGTGCTTAGAACTTCAAACACTAATTCTGGGAGTTTCAGCCGACGGAATCCAACACCGTTTTTTCCAGGTAACTTCCCATGCCCTGCTCTTTCATTTGCATGTAATTTTTTCAAATTTCCATGGTGAAAATTGATTTCTAGGACATTCTAAATTATGTGCCATGACCCACACGGAAATCGAGGATTTTTCCTCGTATAGGGATAGCTATATGCGGAAAAATGCCTCAAAGTTGTGTACATACATGGCTGTTTAGCAAACAGTCGCATATGCGGCTATATTTAATTTTTTCTAAGACAACTAATGACCAAAACTCAAATTGAATGTGCAGGATGTTACTAGAATGGAGGGAACAAGAGCACAGGGATGTAGAAGCAGAAGTACGGGGCGATCTAATGGCACAACAAGCTCTTCGTGCATGTGGGATCTACAAGCTTTGGTGTCTTGGGGGCTTAAGGGCCAAACCAATACTATTGCAGATGCTAGTAGACTATCGGTATCCTGACTCAGAGTCTTTCCAAATCGATGAGATGTCCCTCACTATAGAGGTGGAGGACATATACTTCATTACTCGATTATCCTGACGGGGAGAAGTGGTGAACTTATGGTCTCGTGGGCCCATAGGTGGCCTCACCATAGATGAGTATATAGTTGTATACTGTTATCTGGACATAGAGAAGGTTAGGAGTTGGATCCCAACTACCTCCGTACAGGTGCTAGGCCTAAAGGCCATACTACTGACACTCGGCAGGATAGCAGGGCTAGCCTCACTCCACTAGGCCTCGCGTCCCTTGATGTTCTATGTAGTGGAGTGCATGAGAACCACAATTTATGATTGGAGTACTACACTATTAAGCAAGATGAAGAAACAGCTC
>LPNX010046527.1:151440-284052 GCA_001517045.1 Pseudotsuga menziesii | reverse complement strand
ATTGAAATTCTATTGGTTCTTGAATTCCAACTCACAAAAACTTATTTTGACACGTTTTCTTATAAGGCCCATTTTAGACCCCAAATTTCCTCTAATGGTGACTTCAATATGGGCAGGGTATGAAATTTCGGTTTCAGCAATATATTGAGCACGTTCTTCTTTGAGCATGTTACGAGATTGAGCCATAGAGTTGGCGTTCCTCTTCATGGGGTTCAAAATCTGGCCCAATGACGTTGGGCAGATGCGATGCGTAGAATGGGTGGAGGTAGGGTTTCCAACCCCTATCCAGCTGATTTCTTTCCATGGTGGCGGTGATATATAGTTTCCATCGAATATTATCCCTATGTAGGGATAGATTTTCAGGGAGATCCCGACATGCCTCTACCACCAGGGTTAGCATACGGTGACATTGGTAACGAATCCCAACCCTCTTTTTAAGTTTTTTGAATTATTTATTTTTTTGAGTTTTTTCATATATATAGACTCAAAAGACATATTTTTGCGTGACAACACATAGTGACATCCTGTCATATATATGTATATGTAGGACCATGGTGGCCTGACAGTTTCCCTTGTCATAGATGGAGGGAAAGAGGAGATGACATTATGGGTGTGGATGTGGAGTAGACTCTCCAAAGCATTCATACCAACTTTGTGTGGCTGACACATAGGGTACCCATGGAACAGGTCGAGGACCTTCCTGAGGACATGCAGGGTTAGGTGGTTGGTGTACCACAAGCATGGGTGCGGTTATTTCAATGGCTATCAAGAGCCATGGTGACATTCCAAGATTAGAACCCCCCTCCTCCCACTACAAGATTTGAACCTGAAATCCAACGACAGAATCTGACGTCATCTGACATTTCACATAGATGTGTCAGACAGCTATCAATCTACATAATGCCGACAACAAAATATTTCTATCACTATCGATTATCCGACACTTTGGAG
The DNA here is from genome assembly GCA_001517045.1 of Pseudotsuga menziesii. Classification (NCBI taxonomy): domain Eukaryota; kingdom Viridiplantae; phylum Streptophyta; class Pinopsida; order Pinales; family Pinaceae; genus Pseudotsuga; species Pseudotsuga menziesii. The sequence goes on along the minus strand of LPNX010046527.1, from coordinate 283,101 downwards.
TCGGAAGTTCGACTCTTGTAGTGGTGGTTATCCGACACTTTCGTGCTGGATAGGCGTCGGATTTTCGACTCGTGTAGTGGTGGTTATTCGACACTTCCCTCTCGGATCGTCGACGCCTATGAACCAAACACAAGTTAGATATCTGACCCATAAGAGTTGGATATCCGACGGTCCATATATATATTTTTTTATAAGGTTTACATGATTTTAAATTTTATGGTTCCATACTTTCAACGGTAACTATGTTCAAGGCGTCGAATATCCAATGCATGGCCATTATAAATATAAATTGTTTTAAACATTTTGACATGTTTGTTGTGGAAGCGATGGACATTTTCATTAATAGTTTTATTCTTCAATGGGCGGTTGTGTGAAATTTTTTTCATCAATAGACAGTTTGCCGAGAATTTTTTATTCTTTGACTTCTCTCTGTTTGACAAAACCTTGATGCGTGGTTGATTCATGGTTGATGCATGGAACTTGATTTTTTAAGACAACCAGTTATATTCATTAACGACGTTTATGACAAAATGTCAAATAGATTAAATATTCCTAATCCAAACGAAGACAACCGATAATTGCTTGCTAGACTATGGGATGTAGCGAAACGAAGGGGTGATGGCAAATGTTATTGTTCGTGTACTCAATGCATAGGATTTAAGAAGAGAAGAATATTGATCTCAATAGCCACAAAACATTGCAGGGAACATGGACACGCTGAGGGGGGGAACGAATATCGTTCATTTGTAGGTTTAGCATTATAAACATTATTATATTCGTTTTTTTTGGTATTTGTATATATTATTATTTTTTTCATATATGAATGTATATCTATTTATGTTTCCATGTATTTATATTAAAGGAAAGACACCCTATAGCATGTCATCCAAAGGAAGTGCTTTCAAAACAAGTTTAGGATCAGGATCATGGAGTGTGTATGTTTAATGGAGAACAAGTGAATGATCATATTGAACAAGATGATCATGCCGATCATGTAATTGAAGATGATGGTACAAATCCATTGATCCATGATTCATTTAACGTTAGAATGGATTATGATGATGTTGATAATGAAAATGATGATGAATTTGATGATGTTCATGATATGCCTCTTCTCGATAAGGCATATGAACCCCTTTATGAAGGCTCCAAAACAAATCTTCTCTCTACTATATTGTTGATAATGAACTTGAAGGTTATGAATGGTCTTTCAAACATTGCAATCACATGTATGCTAAGTTATCTAAAATAATCCATCACATATATAGGATAGTGATAAAGCTTATTTGCATTCCTGTAATAATTGTATTGTTAACTCATTCTTGATCATCGTACGGATGAAGCGTGTTTTGTTAATATTATTTATTTATTACATTAACAAAAAAAAAAATTGTAGCTTGATAGATGATTTTTTGTTACCACCATCAAATATTTTACCTCACACATTTCGAGATTTATCTTCCATCATGAAAGATATTGGAATGCATTATGAAGCAATTCTCGCATGCCCCAATGACCATGTTATAAATTATAATCAACATGAATTTGCAACAGAATGTTTGGAATGTCATGTAAGTAGATATCGTACAGATAAAGTAACAAAAAAGGTGCCTCAAAAGGTTCTTTGTTATATTCCCATCATTCCACGTTTGCAACAACTGTTCAAGTGCTAAAACATAGTGCAATTTATGGATTACAATGCAAGGAACAGAAGTCAAGCAGTTGTTATTTGAATGTCTGCAGATGGTACTGCTTTTAGAGATATTGAAGACAAGTGGCCTCACTTTAAAGAAGAACCACGTAATATTAGGATTTAGTTGGCAGAAGATGGTTTTAATCCATTTGCACAGATGAAACCCATTTACACGGTGTGGCCTATTTTTGTTATCAACAATAACATTCCTCCATGGTTGTCAATAAAGAGGGTGCACATAATGTTGTCACTGATTATTCCAGGTTTTATTGATGAAAACTATTTTATTTATAATGTAGTTGTGGCATCTCATTTGTCATAATATGTATATTAATTTAATATATATATCTATTATTTTAGTCTTCTACATGGTTTATATATCTTAATGGTTCTCATAATCATATATTTTATATATTCTTCAAATTATGAATTAGGTAAGTTCCAAGTCAAAGATATGAATGTATACATCGAACCTCTTATAGATGAGCTACTGAAGTTATGAAATGGCATAACTATGTATGACGTATCTAGACCAATACAAAAAAGGCATTTTCAATTCCATGCAATGGTTGTATGGACAATACAAAATGCCCCTCGGTTAAGTTCATTTTGTGGTTTGTAATTTTAAGTTCCACTTTAATTGCATTTAATGATATGGAGTAGTTAGAATATTTTATAAATGATTATATTTGACATAGATATTCCATATGTGAATATTGTAGGTCTTCAGAAAAAAGGGTAAATTTGGATGTCCATTTTGTGGTCCTAAGATAGAATATTGGCATTCAAAAAGCTTAAGAAAGGAGGTGTTTGATGAGTATAGGAATTTCCTCTCTAAGAATCACAGGTATAGAACAATTGAAAGAAATATTTTCAATGGGAAGCAAGAGACTGCATTAAAACCATAGAGAATGACATCTCACCTTTGGAAGATGCAATACAATAGAAATCATCATCATGGTACGTATGGATCATCGTATATGAATTTTTATGTATTTTAATTTTTTTTGTGAGTTGTTTTTTGTAGTGGCCATATTTGATTTTTGATGTAATTTATTAATTATAAACTAATATTCATGATTCCCATCGTGATCATGAAGGCATTAATGGTCTTCCATGAGGAATGAAAAGTTATCCTATTCAGTTCAACAGGTTGCCCTACTATGAGCACCTACAAATTGCTCATTTGTTTGATACAATGCACATTGGAAAGAATGTTACTGAAACCTTATGGTGACTACTAGAGCTAAGGATGGAGAAAGAAAAATTTGTGAAAGTGTGCAAAGAAATTCAAGAAAGCAACCATGCAATGAAAGACATCATTCAATTTCATACCAATGGAGAACAAGTTAATATAAACTCAATTCCATGGATGTTTACGGAGCAACAAAGTAATGTTGTCAAAGAAGTGATGTGGAAAATTAAATTTCCCACCGATTTTTGTGCAAACTTGAAGAATATCATAACTAAAAAGGGTGATTTTGCGGGGGTCAAAACACATGATTGGCATGTCTTCATCAAGGTAATTATTATTGTTCTGTCCATATAATTTTTTCTTGTTTGTATACTCTTTTTTTTTATAAATTGCGTGGTTTGTATATTGATATAGTATGTTCTACCTCTCTCTCTCTCCTGGAAAACTTTGACAACAATGTCAAACAAGTTATATATAATCTTGGTAAATACATGAGGTAACTAGCGATTACTTGCATGTGCTTAGTGTTTCCTTAATTCTCCGTATAATAATTTATATTTTTTTTGTGCACTATTTCAGCATATATTGTAATTTAATGTTTATTTTTGTTAAATATCGTTATTGGTTTGCATCACTTGTAGATGGTTGACATCTAAAGAAATCCACAAAGAAGATATGAAGTATTGGAGGAGAGAAATTCCTCGTCTCATGTGTGAAATGGAGAAGCATCTACCATCGGAATTTTTCAATGCACAGGAACACTACCTCATACACCAAGTTGAGGAGATTGAGTTGTGTGGACCTGTGCACTCAACGTCCATGTGGATGGTTTAGAGGCACTTGAAATTTATGAAGGGTTTGGTGAGACAACTAGCACATCTGGAGGGTTCTACGATGGAAGGATATACGGTATACCAAAACATGTTGTATGTTAGTGAATATGTTCCTATTTTAGTGTCAAAGCTCAATTTACGTCGCATTTGTGACTCCAATAAAAAATTTGAAGGGGAGCAACTAAAGGGGAAAGGTATATTGAGGAAGTTGAAAGGTGATTATTAGCTACTAGATTTTTATTATATCGTTCATATTCTAATTGTATTTTCTAGTCATAATTGCTTCAATTAATAGCATATGCATCTTTATTTAGGAGATTTACACCTTTATTTTATTTTAATGGTTATTGTCATTAAACAATTGGTCAAGAATGGGATGCAATTCATTTATACATCGCAAACAATCTTGAGTGTATGAAGGTATGGATTGAACGATGTGCACAATTGGGTCATGGAATATCATGGGAAGGTGTGGCTTCATTGGTCAAAGAAGCACAACGCAATGGAGATAACAATCTAACAGAAAGGGAAATCGATTTGGCATATGGTGTAAAAGATAAAATGGCAAGTATATGTTCTTTTTTTCCATGTATTGTTGCATAAGGACTGATCGGTTGTGTAATTTTTTCATGTATTGCTTATTGCAGGTAAAACACCATAAGGCTATGGTCTGCAATGGAGGTAGATTTCAGATCAAAAAAATGGATGAAACAAAGAAAACATCATATTCTGGGGTTTCGGCTATCTTTGAGGTTACCAATGTTTCATCTAGAACTGACAGACATCCAGAAGTCTTAGAAAATTGATACTATGGGTATTTGGAAGATATTATACAGTGTGACTTTAAATCCTTTAAGGTAGTTCTATTCGTTGTTAAATGGTACAAGTTACGATTGAATCAACGTGATCCCGATAGAACTATTATTGAACATGATAATGGATTTACCATCGTAAACACAAGGTTGTTTTAGCCAGGGACAAAGCCCTATGTTCTTCCAAGCCAATGTGAAAAATTATTTTACTCATAGGTTCCAGGTAAAGAGAGCTGTTCGTTTGTTGTGATACACGATCTAAGGGGAAGGCTGATAAAGTATAACCTAGATGATGGTAATGAAGAGGGCTCTCTGGAAGAATAATATGATGACGAAGAGCATGATCAACTTGAGTTAGCTAACGATGATGATCCAACAGAAGATGTCCAAGGAATAGTTGAATCAGATGATGTAGCAGGCAATGTCATTGAATATTATTCCAATGATGACACGATGAGCGTAACTGATGATGATGACAATGATGATATGGCCATTCCTTACAATGTTGAAATAGATGATGGTACAAATGGTGCATCATCTTCACCATCATCGTCATCATCATCATCGTCTTCCTCATGATGATGATACTCATCATCAACATCATCATCATCGTCATACTCATGATGATGATAATCATCATCATCATCATCATCATCGTAATCATGATCATATTCATAATCATAATCATCATCTTCATCAGCATCATAATCATCGTCATCATCATCATCAACATCATTGGCATTGTCGACATCATTATTGTCATCATGATCATCATTGTCATCGTCTTCATCATCATCATAATCATTGTCATCGTCTTCATCATCATCATTGTCATCATTGACATCATCATTTTCATCATCTTCATCATCACCACCATCATCATCTTCATCATCATCATCATCATCGTTGTCACGATCAACATCATCATTGTCATCGTCGACATCAACATCATAATCTTCATCATCATCATCATCATCGTCGCCATCATCATCATCATCATCATCATCGTCATCATTTTCATCGTCATCCTCATGATGATGATAATCATCATCATCATCATCAATATCATAATCGTCGTCGTCATCACAATAATTATCATCATCATCAAGATCATCATCATCATCATTGTCATCGCCGTCATCAACATCATCATCATCATCAACAACATCATCAACATCATCATCAACAACATCGTCATCATTGTCATCATCGACATGAACATAATAATCATAATCATCATCATCAACATCATCATCATCATCATCACCACCATGTTCACAAGCTCACATGCTCAAATTTTCAATCATCCTTCAAAGATATATTTTCATTTATCCAAGATAGGGATGTGCCGTTATGTAGATGGTTCTTCCCTCATTAATGTGAAGGTTCTTTATTCAAGTTAGGATATAATAAAAATATCCTAATACTATTATGGCAATTTATATAATATAAAATAACATATAATAAAAATAAAATACATATAATATAAAACAATATATAATAAAAATAAAAAACATATAATATATAATGTTTTTTGTGACAAGGATTTTTGGGTGATAAGGGTTTTTTGTGCGCACTGTGATGTTTGCTCCTTTGTGGGACAAGCTTGAATGCAGACAGAACCTTCCTGATTTAGTGGGTTATTCAGGGATTCAATTTACAAACCTTCTTACCTTACAAATGAGAAAATCGTTGTTCGGGTCATGAACTTAGAATAGGGCTTCGTGCCTCACCCCCTCTCGTATCTGTGAGTCGCTATTATAGTGATCATTCATTTTGTAGCGCATCTATAGATGTAATTACGCAGTTTCTCTAGTTTTGCACATACAAGCTTGATAAACATTATAAATACTATATGATAGTGTTAAGGACTACTCATACCATAAAGTTGGGAGAATATGGTATAAATACCTTGTCCTAAGTACTAAGTCTGCGCTAATATTTAAAGGGTGGAGAAACCATAGGTTAGAGGGTTTAACATATGACTTGGTTGGTATATGGTATAATGTTGAGTCCATAAACTATGGTGAGGGTTTGTGCATGCATTAATGGTCATCAGCTACTTGTGCAATATGGTTTTTGGCATTTTGTTTTAGTGTGGCCTCTGTGCATTTGGAGAAGGGAGACGGCCCCATCGATTCATAGGTAAGATAGATTGACTTTGTGTAAAAATGCATTTCTTTGTTGTATTCTCCATGGCATGGTCATGCTTTTCATGCCATCGTTGGTTTGTCTACAGCTGAATGGGAAGGCGCTCCGAGATTTGTACAGGCTACACTATCGATTTGGGATTTCTTCTTCACAGCCATGGTAACCATGCTAGCAAGATTTACTAGCCTCCTCTCATTCTAGGAATTTCTGAGTTAGAAAAATTTACTGGGTTGGGGTTTCGTGTGGCACTTGTTGACTCTGCCTTTCGGGTTTATAATGTATCTTGCTCTAGTTTTTAATGGACTCTTGTTGGGAGGTTTGGAATCTTTGGGACGTGGCTGCACCATTACTTGTAATGGTTCCATAGCTCATAACTTTTCCATTTAACATTTTTAATAGTTTGACTGTTGTAAAAGAGGCTTCATTCCTCACTGTGTAAATACATTGCGTGCTGGATTTTATGTAAGGACTGCAATGTGATTTGGTATATACGATTTCAATCGACATTTATAAAATATTATACCGTGCAAATATTTGGGACTATGTAGTAGATTTAATGCTGCGTTTTGAATTTCTAACTTACTGGGTTTGATTCGTGGCTTTCATCCTGTGGGATTTACTCTGTGCATTAATAATGGTTTGGGTTTGGGAGTATGCATGACACTTTGATTTTATTGTTTGTAAATTAAGTTGGGAAAGCTTCTATATCTTGTGGCGTTATGCCATGGGCTACACCATTGTAGAAATGGTGTCATAGCCCATTGGCCTGCCATCGTATGCTCTGTGTTGGCGTTATAATGGATACTGTGTTTTTATCTAGAGTATAGAACTTTTGGATTTGCATTAGCTCAACGTGGGTGCACAGAGGTTAAAACATCCACTCTATAGGAGGTTACTCATCGAGGCATAATTTGAAGCCTGTTTACACTATTTTATACACCATTTCATGAGAGATATTACATGCTTGAAGGTTACTCATTGAGCTGGTCCATTTCATGAGAGATATTACATGCTTGGCAGGTGATACAGGCACCCACTGCCATAACTCTATGCAGACCTTATTTTTACAAAAACCCTATTTAGAAAGTGAATTTCAGGCAAACCCTTAGTTTCTATCTTCCCTCTCTGTCCTTCTCGAGCTACCCAAGCTTCTGTGAGCTTCCTCACCTAAAAATTAGCTAAAAAAAAGATCCTCGATCTAACCTAAGCTACCTAACTAAATGATTTGGATCTGCATTAAATAATAAAATCAGTTCAATTTGGAATAATAAAAAATGACAAGTGTATTTGGACATTGTTGTGACTCGTTTCATTTTGGACAGTTCAGTTCAATTTGGAGGTTTTTGTGAATTTGGGAGTAGGTCCGGTAGACATGGCAGACAACTTTGTTTACCTATGGCAGAAAGAGCTCAACATCTTCTCCTCACCAGAAATTATCGGTATATTGTCCCCGGACACAATTCAGAACACGCTAGAAAATTAGAAAGATGGAACCGAGAGTAGGGTTCTGGTTTCTCCACCAGATGAAGAGCTGCTAGGTGTGTTCATAGTACAGCCATTAAACCCAGCCTTAGGAGGAGGCCCGTACTCATTATTCCACTCCATCCAACCTCTTATTTAGACTAATAAACTATTTCGATAATTGTACCTACGTCTTCTTTGATGGGGCTTCAGCCAATCAAATTGGAGGTATACGTGTTCATCTTTTGATCACCCAGCACCACTATTTTTGCTTCAAATTGGGTGTTGGTCTGAGTACAAACACCAGATTTGAAATAGTTTATTTATGGACTCTCCTTTATTGTGATAAATTCATGGTCCTTCCCACTCTGCACATTCATGGTGACTCCACAACCATCATTAATTGGTTCAATAGAAGATCATAACTAACTTTACTTGCAATTGATGGTTGGTGTCAACGTATCCAGGATATGGAACCTTACTTCATCCAGATAAAAGTAGTTCGCATATTTAGAGAACACAATACTAAGGCTGATAGCTTATCCAAAGAAGCATTAACCTTGGCCTCAAGCCATTTTTAGTTTACTGAATTCACTGATGGTGAATGTACTGGTCAGGGAACTTTCCATCTTTTCTAGCCCTTAGCACTTGACTCTTTTATGTGTTGTTGCTATTGACATCCTTTGGATGATTGAGGTGGATGATCCCCTCATATTACTCATCTATCTTATTTATTTATTCTTTGGATTAGCTACTTCAGTATTAGACTAGAATTCTCAGTCTATTGAAGGTTAGTGAAGTGGATGTACTCAAGATTCCTAGATTAGAGGTGTTACCTTTGAATGTTTGTCCAGTATTCCTGTGAATCTGATCAATTGTATTCCTTAGGGTTGCCTTAGAATTGAAAATTAGTATGGGAAAACAAGCATCATCAAGACAAGCTAAAAGGAATAAATCAGCAAATATTACAGACTGGTATAAATGTATTTAACGTGCCAACTAGCTAGATCTGGAAATGTCTGCTCTTCACCACCACTGGGAAACATGCCTCTGAATTGTTGGCTTATGCACTTTAGAGTAGCACATAGGTTAAAAAATCCACTCTAAAACTAAAATCATCTACAACATCACAAAATCATTCATGGGAAAACTAAAAACCACTTAAAGGAGATATGTTCTTTGAAGGAGATAGCCCATTAAAGGAGAACCTGCAGGTTTTGTATAGACATATATTGGCATAAATTGCAGTGTTATATGTGATGCATATGCATAACATATCATCTAAAGATTGACAACGTTGAAAGGATAAAGTACAATGGCCACAAGCATACACTTGAAGCTTATGAAGCCTACCCAATTCATGTTAGCAAAAGGAAATGCAAGCAATAAGTTAAAATGGAGACTTGTATGTAACCAAAAGAGGGGCTTGTTTCTACATCATAAGTCCACATTCAATGTTTTCAAGATTCTTTTGAACAAAGAATGGCTTGTGTATACATCATAAGTCCACATTCAATAGCCTTTGCAGCAAGAGTTTTTATATACCGAAAAACTAACATTCATTATTTACTTGTTTATGGATTTTGCAATCCTGCAGATGCAAGATGTGGACAATGGTACACTATTAAAGTGGACTCTTCAAAGGTTACCTTGGAAAATAGAGCAGATCTTCTTCAACAAGCTGAAGTTCATGTGTGTGCTTCTGATATAGAGACAACCAAGCTTCCTTTCAAGTTCCCTGATGCCGAATATGACATGATAATGATGATTTCACACATGGTGGATGGGCAAGGATATCTTATTAAAAATCGAGATGTAAAAACACTTGGCATTTTTTTATTCCCATTGGTCAGCCTATCCTTTGTTTTGGGATTTCTTTTAGCTATGTTTTGGGATTTTTATTGTTTACAGATTGATGTTGCATTGATTGTTATGAACATCATTTCTCTTCTTTAGTTTTCCAATTCCTTTTTGTTTGTTTCCTGAGTGTGGAGGGGTGGGGTATTGAAGACTTGGAGTACACTCCAAAACCAAAATTTGAAGGAAATTTCAAAGGATCAAATGTGCCAAATGAGGTATAATTGCCATTTACTATTTACCCAAAGACTATAATTCTTAAAACAAGTATTGATCCACTGGAAGTTTGCTAGACTATTCTATTGTACTATTCTACTGGTGTTATAGCTGATTTTACCACTCCAGGTGAATCACACTTTGTATGGCCTCCCCCTATCCCTTTGCAAACTCCTTAGACCCCGGGGACCATTTTTTGTCCTTTGATGTTTCCTTGACCATCCCTAAAAACATGTGAAAAATGATACACGCGAATTTTAAACCCTTAATCGCGTATATACCCAGGTTTGACCCCTAAAATTGTGTACATCGAGATGTGTACAAAATCCAAATCCTTTTGGAGTTTTCCTTGACATGGATCTGACTCACTTGACTCTTGGCCTTCCCTATGCCTTGAGATCGCTCAGATTTGACCTTTCATTACCCCTTTGAAAAGATATATAAGGAACTCTATGGTACATTGAAGGCATATGAGAGAATTGAGAGCAAAAAAAGTATAGTCCATTGTTGACGGAACTTATGCTTGAGTCTGCATCCCTTTGTCCCTTGGAGCACTTTTGTGTTCTTCCCAAGCTTTCCTTTTGCTTGTGAGCTTTCTATCGAGAGATGGAGGATTGAGGTGGTCGATGCCCAAGTGGGGGATTCAGTTTCTCTGATTCACAGATATGCTGACAGAGGTTGCATCTATTGTAATCTCTGATTTATATTAATAGAAATATATTTTCCTGTCCAATAATGTCTGTTTGAATGAATATTTTATTCATGGGATGATTTCAAATGCTTATACATTGTTGATTATATATGCTAGAATATATCTAACACCATGATATATAGTATGCTTGTATTTTTTACTTGTTTTTGAGGAAGTAATTTATCAATTCAAGCTGAAGTTGGAAAGCTCAATGGGGATCTACTTCAACCGTCTGGAATAAGGTACGAGGTCTAATCCTTTAGTGTTAGACATTTAATTTCTATTGCATATTGGAAAGGATTTATTTCTAGAGTCAAGCTGTCTGTTGTGGTACCCCAAGCCATAGGAATTTCTCTCCGTAACAGAATTGGCGACTCCGCTGGGGACTTCCTAGTAGTTGTCCTTTGGGGGTTTTTCTATCAGCATTCAATGACTTTGAATTGCACTTTCTCTCTTGTTTCTATGTCGGGTATGGGGAAATGTTTTCCTTGTAGTCTCTAATTGGTGTGAAGTTTGTCTCAGCTTGTCTCTTTTCCTTGATTCTTATGCACCTTTTTTCCTGTACGCGAGTTTTTAACTCACAGTCGTGTATACAAATGGGTTTCTTTGTGATTTCCACATATACACGTGGGTTTACTGCGAACAGTAGAATATGCCTTTAGTTTTTCCTTTTAGTGGAATTTAAATGGTTAATGAGTGAAGTTCGATGATTGTTGAATCTCCTTTGACACTGCTTGAGTCTGTTTATACCTCTGTTTTTTTAGGGTAAATGTTTTTTTTTAAGAAGGTCCTTGTCATGGCATTTTTTTATTTTTTGTTTGGGATTAGTGCATTAGATTTATTTTACCTTAGTGCTTTTCTTGAGTGTTGTTTGAGTGTGCTTGCAGAGTTTGGGGGTTGTAGAATAATTCTTTTGCTTTTTGTATCTTATTTTCTTTCAAAAAATCCAAAAATATTTGCTTATCATCATGCATTTCATTTTGCATTTTGCATTGTACTTGCACTAGATTTGCTTTGGAGTATTAGTCAGGATTTCATATAGGAAATCTTGCATTCATGACTTGAAGAAAAATTGTGCATTTCACGTAGTAGCATACCCTGTTTTCATGGACACAATGCATTTGCATTGATTGTTAGGTGTGAATTTTACTTCATGTTGTGTCATAACACCATTAGTTGCACGACCATATCCCTCTTTTGAGTAATAAATACAATTAAAATCAATGCTTAATTAAAATGAACTACACTCTTTTCGTTTATAGGGTGCACCAACAAGATTAGGTTTTAGGGTCTTGGAATAGTTCATTGTGAGTAAATTCTCCAAGACCACTAAACAACAACATGTATGGGTCTGTCCAGGTGAGTGTCTGAAATCCTTGGTATAACCAGTGTTTCTCAGGATCCTCCTCTCAAAAGGGAGTTAAGCACGAGGCAGTGCAAGGGGTTATTGATTGCGATGACCCCTAGTCATAACTAAGTAGCACCAGAGATATTTCCAAGATTGTATTCGTATCTGGGGGCTCTTTCAAGAGTTTCGGGCTTTTCTACCATGCCCATACAGTCAATCCCGCCTACGACTGTCTGCCTGAGCATTGATTATATTGAGGTGACCTTAGTGGACTTACCTAGGATATTGAGGGGGTACTTTGTAGGGGTTATTCTACGGGTGTCCCATCCAGGTTGGGGTCATATAGCACAATTGATTTACGCGTTGAAGCTAAGGGCCACAATAATTGGTTACGTACCTCTGCTTGTTGTGTATGGGAGTCTCAAGCCTCTTCTAGGTGAGACATACCTACTTCATTTAGGATCTCACTTATCCTACCCTTGATTGCTTGCATTTGGTTTTAGATTTTATTGGTGATTGCTTTGTGCACGATAGCTTCCCTAGGGTTTGCGCAAATAGAGAGTCTTTTCTATTTTTTGAGTCATTTTGGATTCAGGTGCGGCTCCTCACCATTCTCATTGTTTAGCAAGACTTCCACCTTCTACATCTCCTTCTCCTTTGGGAGAGAGACATAGATATTCCATATGGACTACTTCGCATATTGATTCACACACCATGGGAGACCATATAGAAGGTATTCCTGAACCACCTTCTCCCATTCAAGTGGAAGATGGGGAGTTTACTCCTACCTAGGATCCTTCACCCAACTTGGCTGAGTTAGGGCCTGTGATTTCTGAGATAGGAACCTTTCATGATAGGCCTACTCACTCTAGGGTTGATTCCCCATTGATGCATTACCGGTATGGAATGTTGGAGGATTCCGAGACTCATTTTGAACCCGTGAGCACTAGTTATGGTATGTCTGGTTTTCCTACACATGATTTGGCATTTCATGTCGAATCTGAGTTCGAGCCTAAAACTATGCCCAGGGGCACTCTCACTCCTTACCATGCGGAGAGGTTTGGGAGCACTAGTCACATTGCACCTTCCACCTCGGTGGTGGAATTTACATCACATATTCCTCCTCGGTCTAGGGTTAGTGATCCTATTAGGATACCAAATCCGAGATGAGTGACTATAGGGAATAGTACGTACATAATTACACAACTCCCTCCATCCTCTGTCCCTAGTTCTTCAAATGTTCACCATCCACATCATTCACGTGGTCCTTCGGGCCGAAATGTTGCTACGAGTTATGTCTGTACTGCGGTTACTAGACCGGTTGTGTCTCAGCTTCATGCACCGCTCGTTTTTTCAGGAGGTCATGCTCATACTTCTAGAGGTCAGATTCCTGCTTCCAGAGTGTATATTCCTACTTCCATAGCTTATGTTCCTACTTACGGAGTGTCTCATGCGATGACTTATGGACCCTATTATGGGGCACAATATGGACAGGGTTCTTCACCTTATCGGGGCGGGTATCAATAACTTGCTTACTCTCCAAATTACATTTTTGTAGCTCCTAATAGTCAAGGTCCACCACACTATGGTGCTTCCATGCCACCCTATATGGGCCAAACGGGAGGAGGGCACTATGGCCAAGGCCATGGTGGTAATCAAACCTATGTGAATCAGAACTATCAGGGAGCGGTCCATCAACCTCATCATCCTAAGATCCCTTTCCTCACGACACTAAATATTCTTGACTTGTCGAGATTGACGAACGGTCATGTAGCTCATGACTCGACTTGGACGGTTGTCCCTACTAAGCTTCCCTCGGACATACCTAAGTTCGAGGGAAAACCGGAAGAGGATCCGAGCGAACATGTTACTACCTTTCACCTATGGTGCTCTTCGAATTCCTTACACCAGGGCTCCATTTGTTTAAGGCTATTTCAACGCACCCTTATAGGGCCTGCCGCAAAATGGTATATAGAGCTACCTAGGGGGGCATTGAGTTTGTTCGATGACCTAATGATGACTTTTATTAACCACTTCCAGCTACCAATGCATTATGACATTGGTACTAAACTCTTGTCGAAATTTTGCCAGGATAAAGCCACACATATCTCGGATCATATCCAAGAGTGGCATAGACGGAAGAGGTTAATTAAATCCTTTATATCACCGGAGTTCCTCCTCGAATGGTTCCTTAAGTCATTATTGTCATATATAGCGAAGGATGTTTCTACATACGGAGTGCAGAATGAGGAACAAGTGATCTTTAGGGCGTAGGAACTAGACCTGATTTATGCTCAGTCCGGTTTGTTATATGAGATTATTCCCAATGCTTCGCGTTCTAGTTTCGACCCGAAAGTCAAACCTGGACCACATGCTGATGGCATTGTTGGTTGTGCAAATGCGAAACCTGCAGATTTCGTTGCAAAACAAGTTAGTCAATTGTCAATCAACCAATCTGCTTCAGGACAAGCTACGGCTTCATCTCAACCCGACCAAACGGAAAGTGTATTTTCAGTGCAATCATTGGACCAGAAGGGTAACCAGCAGCCCGAACGAAATAGAAATAAGGGTAAGAATAATGGTAACGGTGGGAATAAGAATGAGAATGCTAATAGTAATGACAAGAACAGCCGTAATGATGGGGGGGAAAATCAAGCTAAACGTAAGGTTAAGTTCCCTTGCAAGTTATGTAAGGATGATCACCTCACTTACTTGTGCCCTTGTATTCATGAAGCCTCAAGATTCTTGTCACAGGGCCCAGCTGTACTAACTAACCCTTTACCTCACAATAAAAATATGAACTTGAGGACCATGATTAGTTTGGTGGTGATCAAGATCCACCGAAGGGTAGTGGTCATGGTTGCATTAACATGGTATGTGCTACGAAAGTTGTGACCCATGTGAAAGACTATGGTTCATCACAACCCAGCCTAGGAAAAGAACCTGATCCACCAGGGTCCCCTTTGCGTATTGAGAAACCTATGGATAAACCTAAAGCTACAGCTTGCATTCCTAAGGGATTCCTTAAGCGTTCGGGGCACAATCCTAATGCCTGAGCCACCCTAAGCTATTCAGTTGTCGAGGATTTGGGCCATGCTCCTTGTGCGATGTCTACATTGGAAGTGCTTCAGAGTTGTCCTTCGCAAATGAAGTCTTTGCTTTTTTCCCTTGGTATAAATGATGATGATTCTTCATCTGTGATTAAATTTGAAACCACAGGACTTCATCCTCGCTTGCCTTACTATGTGTCTCTTTTGATTCACGTAGAATTTCTTAATATGACCGTCAAACGAACTATGATTGACGAAGGAGCTGCTGCTTTTGTAATGTCTTTATCATGCTGGAAGGGTTTCGGTTCCCCTAAGTTGTCTAAATCAGTGACCATGTTAACTGCATTATATGGGAGATTGTTTAGGCTGCATGGCATCCTTCCTTCCCTTAAAGTCCGTTTGGGAGGGAAGATCGGTGCAATAGAAGTCGAGGTGGTTGATGCGCCCCTTGACTACAATCTCTTTTTGGGTAGGAATTGGATGTGTAGTATGTAAGCCTTGGGTTCTTCCCTATTTTGCGTTGTATGCTTTCCATTTAGCGGGAAGATAGTCATGATTGATCAAATGACATTCAAGAATCCGTCTGTTACTGCATCTTTGGGAGCTTAAATCCCGATTGTTGAGCACTCTTAGCCAGCAACTGGGAGTGCGGGTGTAGGCATGTATAAATCTCTCATGGGAAGCTTTAGTTGTCCTACATCGGTTCTTATGATAGGATCTAGTTCTGATGAGGATTCGACATCTATGAGATTGGTGTCTTTTCTCACAATTCATATGAAAGATCTTTGGATTCTTCCTACATCGAGTACTCCGAGTGAGCCCATCATGATGGACGTGTCATTTCCTGCAACTATGATAGCTTATCAAGCTAATCTCAATTATGTTGCAGAGCCTAGTCCTTCCTCTTCACGGACGGAGGGGGAGGACCCTTATGTGCTACCAGCATGGGCAGTGCAGTCTTCTCACATGTACAACTGCCTTGATACAGTTTTCCCTTCATATGAAGCAATTATTGAGGCTATGTTGGGAGTTGAGCCACCATGGGAGGAACTTCATCATAGATCTTACTTTATTCCCGAGCTTGACCGCTTGGAGCGTGAGGAATTTAGGGTGGTTCTTATTGAGAGAGTTGGTAGTCCTATGGTTCGATTAAGCTCTCCTAGTCTGATTGCTGATAGAAACATGGTGAACATATATTCAACGATTCCTATCAATATCTCTTGTGATCCTGGCATGATAGAGAATGTCTATATTGGGGCGGAATGTTCCCATGCTGAGATTCAAGAATACACCGAGCTATTTAAGGAATTCCATGATATCTTTGCTTGGTCTTATGATGAAATGCCAGGTATTGAACCTCGTATTGTTGAGCACAAGATTAAGACTTATCCCAATGCTAAGCCTGTTCGACAACGCTTATGTGCGGTGAATCCTAGGAAAGCACCCGCGATTAAGGTAGAGATAGAGAAATTGTTAAAAGTTAGTTTTATCTATCATGTTTTCTTGACGGAGTGGGTTTCAAACCCCATTCCGGTGGATAATAAGCAGGGAGCAATCCACATATGTACTAATTTCCGTGATTTGAATTGTTCCTGTCCTAAGGACAATTTCCCCACACCATTTATTGATCAAATTTTGGATGAGTGTGCGAGTAGCGAGGTTTTTTCCTTTATGGACGGATTTTATGGATATAATTATATACAAATTAAACCTGAGGACCAACATAAGACTGCATTTATTTGTCCATGGGGAACTTTTGCATATCAAAAAATGCCTTTTGGCCTTAAAAACACCGGAGCTACATTTCAGCGGGAAATGACCTTGATCTTCCATGATCTCAAGTCAATTATCAAAGTATTTTTGGATGACCTTGCTGCTCATTCTCGTATGAGAATGTGTCATCCCTATCACTTGATATTGGTATTTGAAAGATGTCGGCATTATTTGGTTAGGTTAAATCCTCATAAGTGCATATTTTGTGTGAAGTTAGGTCGTTTGTTAGGATTCATATTTTCTAAAGAGGGTATAAGAGTCGACCCTTTGAAGGTTGAGGCAATACTTCAGTTGTCTCCCCTAAAGAATATTCATCATCTTCAATGTTTGCAAGGCATCGCAAACTTCTTACGAAGATTTTTTGTCATCTTTACCAATTTGACTAGAGGCTTCATGCGTCTATTGAAGAAGGACACCACCTTTTGTTTTGATGAGTGAGCCCAGGAGTCCTTTGATGCACTCAAGTGAGCCCTAGCATCAGCCCTAGTGATTAGTCCCCCAGACTATAACCGTGATTTTCTACTTTATGTGGCCGCGTCCATGGAGACGATTGGTATGGTTTTGGTTCAAGAGGATGAGGATCTCCAAGAGCATGTCGTATACTATCTGAGCCGAAACCTTATTGACGCAGAGATTCGTTATTCTCATGTAGAGAAGCTTGATTTAGCTACCGTACATGCGGTTCAATGGTTGAGACATTATATTTTCCTTCGCTAGACCTTGGTTGTAGCCCATGTCAATCCATTTCAATTCATCCTCACTCGAAGGATGATGGGGGAAAATATAATAAATGGATTGTCATTCTGCAAGAATTCGATCTCGAATTTGTTTTGGTAAAATCGAAGAAGTCTTTAATTTTTGTAGAGCTTATATCGAATTTCCTGAGTGAGGCCGAGGAGTTGGTTTGTGAAGATACGTTTGTCGATGAACATATCTTCTTAATCTCAACTTTAGACCCATGGTATGGGGATATCATAATATATTTACAAACATTGAAGGTCCCTACTCACCTTTCACGGGATGAACGACGATTATTATGTCACATTTCTAAGAACTACCTCATAGTGGATAACACTTTGTACCGCTGTGGGGTAGATTCCATTTTACAATGTTGTTTAACTCATAAAGAGGCTGAGGTAGTGCTGAATGATTGCCACAGAGGGGTGTGTGGTGGTCATTTATCTGGGCTTTCTATAGCTCAAAAGATCTTAAGAGTGGGTTATTTCTAGCCATCGATCATTTAAGGATTGTGTAGATGTGGTCAAGAGGTGCCACCCTTGCCAGGTGTTCGCACGTAATCTACACTTGAAACCTGCCCCGTTACATCCCATTATCACTACCGGTCCTTCACTAAGTGGGGGCTCAATTTTATGGATTGCAACCCAGCTTCGGCTAGGGGGCATCATCATATCATAGTGGATGTTGACTACTTCATGAAATGGGCTGAGGCTATGCCTACAATTAAATCCGATGGTGAGACAATTGCCCAATTTGTATTCAACTAGATTATTACTCGGTTCGGAATTCCGAAAGAGCTTGTCACTGACCATGCCTCGCACTTTCAGAACTGTGTGATGGAAGAGTTGGCATCAAAGTTAGGGGACAAGCAAGAGCATTCCTCCTCTTACTACCCTCAAGCAAATGGGCAGGTAGAAGCAGTGAATAAATCACTCAAATCCATTCTCCAACGAACTATCGCATAAAGCAAGAATAAATGACACATCATGTCATATCCTGCTTTGTGGGCATATAGAACCGTTGTTAAGACTGCCACAGGTTTTTCTTCATATCATATTGTACATGGAGTGGAGTCGATATTGCTGATTGAATGCGAGATTCCTTCTTTGAAGCTAGTGGTAGAACTCTTATCAGACACTTCACCATTGGAGGAGTGTTTGGTCCACCTTGAGCAACTTGATGAGCAGCGTCGGGATGCCTTGGTAGCTCTAGAAGTAAATAAATGTCACGTAAAGGTCCAGTATGATAATTCTATCCATCCAAGGAGGTTTAGTGAGGGAGACTTGGTCCTTTTGTGGGATCAACCGAAAGAACCCTTGGGGGTAGTAAAATTTAATCCCATGTGGTGAGGTCCTTATGTGGTCAAACGTGTGTTAGAGAAGGGTGCTTATGAGTTAGTGGATTATGAGGGAAAGGCCTTGGCAGAGCCTAGAAATGGGCTCTATCTCAAGAATTACTATGCATGATTCTCAGCCAAGGCTGGTTATTGTATATTATTGTACAGTTTTGCATAGTTAGGTATTTTTCTTATAATGATCGGGTTTGTGATTAGTTTCCATTTCTTTTGGAAGATGTCAATGGAATATTCCACCTACATAGGATTCGCAGATGGTGTGAGCCGTCACACTCAACACTCAGACTCTGTTGCTTGGGTGATTTATATTCCTATGGGTCAGTTATTATCTTCAGGAGGCATATGTTTGCGGCCATATTCCAACAATGTTGCCGAATATAGTGTCGTTATTGAGCTTCTACGGGATGCCATTTCACATGAAGTTCTCTCTCTTGAGGTATGTCTTGATTCGGAGTTAGTAGTGTCACAGCTTAATGGTTTGTACCATGTTAGAGATCTAACGTTATTAAGAAGATTCTTACGTGTGAGATTATTAGAACGGCAATTTGACAATATAACATATATACGCATTGCAAGAATTAATAATCAAGTTGCTGACTCATATGTTAACTACATGTTAGATTGGCATTTGTTTCATACACAATAAATTCATCACAAACACAATTTTTACACATGTAAATAAATAAACTGATCACCATAAAAAAAATTATATAACATCAAAAATGTGGTAATACATAGTGTCATGATACAAAAATGGGTGTCTCGAGCCACCAACATATAATACACAGTAGTACAAAATGTATAGACTCCCAGGTATCTAATCATGTGGAGGAGGAGGGGGGTTGTGATCATGGAAGGTCACTACGGCTCTAGCTAGCCATCGGAATAATCACACCAATGCTGGTGGTACACCCACCACCTGGCACTGCATAGGCTCAGGAAAGTCCTCGACTTGCACCGTGGGAGCCCTATGTGTCAGCCTCACAAAATTGGTATGAATTCTCTTGAATGTCCGCTTCGCATCCACACCCGTGATACCATCTCGTCTTCCCCTCCGTCTGTGATGAGGGAATCCTTTCAGCTGCCATGGTCCCACATCTACACACAAATGGTAGATGTCACTATGTATTGTCACGCAAAAATATGTCTTTTGATTCCATACAATCAGAAAACACAAAAAAATTAAATAACTCAAAAATTAAAAGAGAGGGTCGAGATTCGTTACCTATTTCGCCATATGCCGATCCTAGTGGTAGCAACATGTCCGGGTCCCCCTAGAAATATATCCCCGCATAGGGGTAGTCATCAATGGTGTTGGGGCGCACGCCTTAACGTTCATTAATTTTGGTAAGTCCACGGTTTTTGTGTGAAGTTGTAAGCAGAGTTGCGATGCAAAATAGTCTTAGGGGTGTCGGGGTTGAGTCAAAGTCCCTCTTTTTGTAAATGTCCCATGATTTGCGAGTGCCCATGGTTTAAGTCCATGGTATTGTAATAGTGCACTTGTATAAATAAGGCACTTATGTAAAGGAGTCAAGTAAGGTTATAGTACATTCTATTATGATGATAATTTGAGGCGAAGGCCTATTTTGGTTTAAGGTTAAGTTCCAGCTGTGTGCGTGGACAACCTCTGCAGCTGAGTGCGCAGAGGGTTTTTGTAAGAAAGGTTCTGCAGCTGAGTGCACAGATCTACAGCTAAGTGCACAGTTTTGGGTGATTAAGAGGATATGCAGTTGAGTGCGTAGATCAGAACTGTGATTTTTGGAAAGAGTTGAATATAAACATAGTTTTGTGGACGTAGCCCCTACACTGGAAGTGAACCACGTATATATTGTGTTGTGGTGGTTCTTTTGTGTTGTTTCTATTATGTTTTTTTATGCATTGATAAGTAGATAAATGATAAAGTAAGATAACTGATAAATATTAACTTCGCTGTGAATTCCTAGTTAAGGGTTAAGTAAGAAACTGTTTGTTTATCTAAACTGCGAAGCTATTTAATTAAAAATCGAAGCTCTGTATTGCACGATTATTATTTGTTAAGGCTAAAGGTACAGTAATATCCCTCTTTTCCTTGCAGAAACCTGATTCTGTGGAACCCCATAGCTATTTCTAGTGAGACTGCAACCTATTCGCAGGTTGTTGCCAAAAGGGCCAACACTGTGGGTATTTTTGTTGGTGCGAAGATAACAGTATAAAACCTGGGTCTGCCCTAATCCCAACAAATTGGTTCCATTGCCGGTTGAACTCATTATCTGCTTAAAGAGGGATCTACATCATACCTGAAGGGCTATGTTTTGGAGGCCCTCAGTAAAAGAAATCGGTGACTGGATTGAAGCTACCTATCTGAAATTTGCTGAACAAGAAAATAAGGATCCTCGTCGTAGCTCATACGACTTCTTGCAAAGGTACGTTTTTACCGATATTCATGAAATTTTATTTGGTAGTATCCACATAGAATTGCACCAGTGGTTATCCAGGTTGACAAAAAGAAAGACCAACTTCAAGGAAGATCATTTTCCTGACTGGACCCCTGCAAGAATTAACATATTGAAAAGGGTGAACAACGCGATATCACGAGCTGTTGATTTCTAGACAACGCGAACCCTTGAAGCATTTTGTGACAGAATTTGCCATCGACGCAAGTACCTCTTTTAGTGAAGTTGAAAGACAGTTCTTTAAAGGACCAAGGGGTAAGTACTTAAATTCATTTAGTCTGCAAATTAAAATGCTCTTGGCTGAGAAAGGTATATTACTTATAGAATCAGATTGCTATATTTATTGCTACGAACCTATGTTTGGAAGCAAAAGTGACTTCGACGAGCAAAGTGGTTTGCTGCGAAGCGGTAAAAGATACAAGAGAAACCTTGAATCATATACCCTAGGCCATAATACCGGTTATTCCCCATTAAGTCCAGAAGACCCTGAACCTGAAGAAACCCCTTTTGTTAGAAACCCTCCTATAAATCCGCAGCGAAGATCTGTTACCCCTGAGAACCTGTCGCAGTCTGAAAGTAACCCTAGCCCGAGTTGTCCTGTCGCAGGTCAGTCTACCCTAGTAAGTTCTCCCCCTTGATCCACTATGTCCCATATGAACGATGATATCAAGCTCCTAGTCTTCAAATGAACTAGATCAGAGGATCCAGAGCAGTTTTGGTTCTTATGCGAAGCTGTTTGGATTGCTAAGAACATTATGGATCAAGATATAAGAAGAGAACAGATGGTCACTTCTTTTAGAGACCAAGATTTGACCTGGTTTATGAAGTTTTCCAGTACTCAGAACCATGTCTTGGTTGATATTAAAACAGCAATGATCAAAGATTTCAAGAAGCCTAAATCAGAGTCATGGTGTATAACTGAACTGAAAGAAATTCAGCAGAGGCGAGGTGAATCAATTTGGGACTTTGATCAGAGGTTCAAAGTTCTGCTAGATCAAGTTAGTTTCACTATTCAACCAGTGAAACATAAAGAATGGTTCATTGCAGCCCCATTACCTCATATCAGGACTCCACTTATGCAACAGAAGGTTGTTGATCAGCAGGAAGCTTTGGAAATTGCTATGAAACTTGAAACAGCTCCTGTCGGAGACAATTCTGGCATAGCCCAAATACAAGCACAGTTAGCAAAAATGAATTTGGAGCTGCGCGACATGAAAAAAGGTAAATATCTTTGAGAAGAGGTTTGGTGTACACAATGTAAGTCAGAAGGTCACGACAAGGAACAGTGTCCTGCGTTAAGAAATTACCCGAATACTGGTGCGCCAAACCTGTTTAACCCTAATGTTCTATATTGTGAGATCTGTAGAACAACTGGCCAGCATCGACCTGAAGACTACTATCTGCTGTAGAGATATGTGTAAGTACCTAAGAATCCCTATTGCAAGTTCTGTAAATTAGTTGGACACAACGAAGATGAATGTCGCAGCTTTGACCTCATGAGAGAGCGAACCTATGATGCTTATAGGGTACAAAATGATGCACAAAGCAATGATGGATATGGTTACTGTGGTACTACATCAGGTTGAGGTATTTTCAGAGGTCGCAGTCGTGGTGGTATGCTTGGAAGAGGTCGAGGCCAGGTTGTTTGCTATAACTGTAATCAGGCAGGACATGTAGCTAGAGACTGTCAGAACCCAACTACAACATGTCGATATTGCAGAGCAGTAGATCATGTCATTGAGCAATTCCCACACCTGATATCCAAGATACAAGAAAGAAATGGCACTCGTACTCAGAATATTCAGATGATTGCTATAGAGAAAAGACCTATCCCAACCATTAACGTTGTTACAAGGAGTGGAGCTATGACACAAGTGCAGAATAAGGAGAAACAACCTGACGAGGCTTGGGGTCGTAAGACCCCAGATAAAATTCCAACATTTGATGTGGGAAGAGAAAAAGAAACATTTATGGAAGCCAAAAAATACTTTGCTGATCTGAGCACATCAGTGGCACCTGTGCAATAGCATCAACATCAGTTACAATCCCAAGAAGCTTCGATGGATAAAGTAAGTACGCTGTCATCATTTTTACAGAGTTGTATGAAGCTCTTAAGAAATCAGAATGCTTTAAATGAGTTACAGAAAGTTATTGCTTCTTGCGAACCTCAGCGAAGCTCTGGTAAAGAAAAAACTGTTAATAGAGTTAGAAGAACTGGAAGAGAAATGAGATTGCATGCTCAGATAGGATATTATGACATGACTGATATCATTTTAGACCTGGGATCAGAAGTAAATGTCCTAACTAAGCAGACATGGGAACAAATAGGAAAACCTACCCTTGAATGGTCCCTTATATAGTTAACATTAGCCAATCAGCAGAAGATTGTGCCCTTGGGAAGAGTCCCTACTGTACCAGTAGACATTGATGGAGTCGGTACCTTAGCAGATTTTGAAGTCATTGAAATAATTGATGATAGCAACACCTATCCATCCTTGCTAGGAATTGAATGGGCAATAGATAATTCTGCAGTAATGAACCTTAAGAACAGGCAGATGACTTTTGAAGGAAAAGGCTTGAGAGTCATAGTACCCTTGGACCCTTCTCAAGGAGAAAGGTACACAGATCCAGTCAAAGATGAAGATCAGGATGTTTTGGATCATATCTACAACATCACAGCTAAAGAAGAAGACTATGTTAACACTACTACTGAAGGTATAATGGATTGGAAGTGTGACAGTTCTTGCATGAGTGATTCAGACGAAGGCTTAGAGAATTGGTAGAATAGAATTTATGAACTACATAGGCATCGATGTGCAAGAATTACCAAGTCTCTTAGATGGCTTGGCTCGTAGACAAGAGTCTTAACTACTTTTGATGGATTGACAGACCCAAAATATTTTATTGTACAATTCTCAGAGAAGGTACCAGATTCACAGAAAATGGAGACTCTAGATTCATTATTTAGAGCCACAGCTGCCAGATGGTGGAATGGTCATAAAAAGTATATCCCTAGTTGGGGAGCTTGTAAAAATTTCCTTCGCCTGAGATTCATGGATCAACCTTCGGAGGTGCGAAGTAGATTTAATGGTAAGACTAGCCCTCATGAACATTTGGATCAGTTCTACGAACCATGGAAGCATGTACCTCGTGAAGAATGGGTACATAGGTTTATACACACTCTGGAACCTGTAGCAAAGAACTGGTATGTAGAGGTGGAGCTTCGCCATGGCACTGTAAGTTAGGATAGTCTTGTTGATAGTTTTGTTCTCACATTTTCTATTAATTAGGTTTTCCCTGCTTTGGATGCAGCTGTTAGGTTGATCCATACTAATGTGTTTGATGATAAAGAAATAGTAGAGTACCAACCTGATTGGAAGGAACAAGAAGCCAATGCAGTAGAATGCTATAACCTCGCAATTGACGAGGATAATGACCCACGCAACATTAACATTCCTGAGTCAGAAGGACACTGCAAAGTACATGGACCAGCAGTCGAAGCACCTGAAGTAACTCAGCCCTTAAAAACAAGGAAAGTAAACATTGGATCAGAAGAAATGCCCAAGTATGCTACCATTGGAGATTATTGGGATGAAGAAATGGTGAGCAAAGTGACCCAACTTCTCCATGAGTATCAGGACTTATTTCTGATGAAGTTCTTAGAAATGAAAGGTATCCTTGGTGATATAGGAGTGATAAAAATCCCTTTGAAACCTGATGCGAAGCCTATGAAACTACGCCCTTATAGGTTGAACCCTAAGTATAAATAAAAAGTCAGGATGGAGCTAGATAAGATGCTTGTTGCAGGAATCATTGAACCTGTCAAAGAGTCCGAATGGGTCAGTCCTATGGTGGTACAAGAAAAGAAGACCAAGGGAGAAATCAGAATCTGTGTTGATTTGAGGAAGCTGAATGATGCCTGTTTACATGATCCTTTTCCTACTCCCTTTACAGATGAAGCTTTAGACAATGTTGGAGGTCAAGAAGTGTATTCCTTCACTGATGGATTTTCAAGTTATCATCAGATCATAATTGCTCCATAGGATCGACATAAAACAACCTTCGCTACAGAAATGGGATCTTTTCAATATACTGTTATGCCCTTTGGATTGAAGAATGCCCCTGCTATGTTTTCCAAAGTAGTCATATCTACATTTAAGGAATTTATTCATAATTTCTTGGAAGTTTACTTTGATGATTGGACTATCTTTGGGTTACTAAAAGATCATATAGCCAGTTTAAGACTTATGTTGGACAAGTATAGGAAGCATCAGATTTCATTGAACCTGAAGAAGTGTATCTTTTGTGCGCCTTTTGGAATTCTGCTAGGTCACATTGTGTGCAAGCAAGGATTGATGGTGGATCCTGCGAAGATAGCCATTATTGTGAACTTGCCACTCCCGAAGTCTGTTAATCAACTTCACACTACACTTGGTCCTACTGGATATTATAGGAAATTCATCAAAGGATATGCTCAAATTACAGCCCCTATGGAAAAACAATTGAAGAAAGATATTAAGTTTCAATGGACACCTGAATGTCAGGAAAGCCTTGACATTTTGAAAGAAAAGATGGTAACTGATCCTATCTTAGTATTCCCTAACTGGAATAAGGAGTTTCATGTTCATGTCGATGCATCTTCCATTGCTTTAGGTGTAGTTTTGGCTCAGTCAGGTGAAGGTAATATTGATCACCCTATTGCCTTTGCAAGTAGAAAATTGTCCACAGCAAAAAAGAATTATACTACGACAGAACGAGAAGGTTTAGCTATGGTTTATGCTTTGCAGAAATTTTGACACTATGTGTTAGGATCTCATTTTAAGATGTTCACTGACCATTCTGCTTTAAAATATCTGGTTAACAAGCATGTGTTAGGTGGAAGGATATGCAAATGGCTGATTTTGTTTCAGGAGTACAACTTTGAGATCATAGTTAACCCTAGAAGACTTAACCTGGGACCTGACCACTTGTCGAGGCTCGAGTCAGGAGAAGAGACCACTAGTTTGGATGAAGGTCTTTCTAATGCCCAGTTGTTTGCCATTCAGATGGTTGATGACTATTTTCAGGATATTTTTCAGTACTTGTCTACAGGTTTTGCACCTGCTGAGATGACAACACAGCAGAAGAAGCATCTGGTGGTTAGAGCAGCTGACTTTACTTTGATAGCAGGACAACTATATAATATGGGACCAGATGAAATACTGCGCAGATGGGTCCTGGAGCATGAAAAGCCATTGATTTTGGATGAAACACATTCTAGAGTAGAAGGAGGTCATTATGTAGGAAAATCTACAGCTCAAAAGATTCTGACAGCTGGATTGTGGTGGCCTACGATTCATAAGGATGGAAGAGAGTATTGCCACAACTACGATATCTGTTAAAGGATAGGCAAACCGTCTAGAAGGGATGAGATGCCTTTGGTTCCACAGGTAACTTTACAAGCATTTGACAAGTGGGCTATTGATTTGGTTGGACCTATCAATCCCCCTACAAATAAATCTGGAGCAAGATACATTATTACAGCAACTGACTACCTTACTCGTTGGGCCGAAGCTCAACCAGTCAAGAACTGTAGTGCTACTACAGCTGCGAAGTTCATCTTTGATAATATCTTGTCAAGATTTGGGTGTCCTAAAATTATTATGAGTGATCAAGGATCACATTTCCTAAATAAGACTATTTAAGCATTGACTGAAGAATTTCAAGTATATCATCAGAAGAGTACTTCCTACCATCCTCAAGAAAATGGAACTGTCGAAGCCTTTAACAAGATCCTTAAGCACGCTCTGACGAAGGCTTGCAATGTTAACAAAAATGATTGGGATATAAGAATTCCAGCAGTATTATGGGCTTATAGAACTACTTGCAAGAAGTTGACAGGCCATACACCTTTTAGGCTGGTCTATGGACAAGAAGCAGTTATTCCCATGGAGTACATTGTTCCTAGCCTCAGAATATCTTCCTTCACAGAAATGGATGACCCAGCTATATTGAAAGAAAGGCTAGCAAAGATACTAGAACTCGAACAAGACAGATTCATTGCAGGTTTCCAGCAGCAAGTACAGAAAGCTAGAGAAAAAACATGGCATGATAGACACGTTAAGAAGAAGCAATTCCAGATTGGTGATCTTGTGCTCTTGTACAACAGTAAATTCATGAAGTTCCCAGGTAAGTTCAAGACACATTGGAAAGGACCATACATAGTTTAGGAAGTTGCTGATGGTGGTGCATTCCAGTTAACTAAATTGAATGGAGAAATTTTACCTTCCATGGTGAATAGAAGTAGATTAAAGAATTACAGGGACAAGCCTGGACCCCCTAATCCGAAGTAACAACAAGAAGGAGAGTCTAAGTACCAAGAATAGTTGAAATTGGGTACTAGACTATAATGAATTTGTTCTCAAATTTACGAAGTGTCGAAGGCTGTCGAAGTTTAAAGGTCGAAGTTTTGTTGGATATTGTGTCAAGACGGGTTGATGGTCAATATTGTGTCGAAGGTCTTTATTGTGGCGAAGCTGAAGTTAGTGGTTGTGCTGAAGAAGGAAGGTGTGTCGCAGCTTAAAATGTGACCGCTGGGAAAAATTATATTTGGCGATGCTGGTACATGAGCTGCCTTAACTACCTGTAATGATGAGATTTTGGGAAATCTAGCACCGTGTGGACAAGATTTACTGTTGTTCAATCAGATTTGGTATCTTTGATGCATAATTATGACAGATTTGATCATTGGATTCTTTAAGAAGACACCCAGATCTACGCATTTTGCATTTGTCCTAATTTTTACAGTTCATTCCATGATAGCTGATCGCGTAATCCAAGAAGTGTTGAGAGGACTCAGATAGAGAGGTCTGCAGAACCTTATAGGTAATCCACCTGCATCTGCACACCGCGAAGAGACTCCCCCAGTGCCGAATCAACCAATGCATACACGATCAACCAGGAAGAAGTTCGCTCTAAGTGGCACATAGAGAAAAATGACGCCGAAAGATATTTCGAGAAGGAAGATAGCAGAATGAGAGACGGTCATAGGGAACACAGGTAGTCTGCTAAGGATGAATGGATAGAGCAAGCCATGGAAGTGGTAGAAGTAGCAGAAGGAATGACGATGATGACAGGAATATAAGGGAGAAAGACGGCAGGAGGATTAAAGATGATGCTTACAGAGATGCAGACGGATACATAACTCGACAGCATGCAAAAGGAGTTAGTAGAGAAGGAGAAAGCAGCCAATAATATCATGCTTGGCCTCAACAAGTAGTTCACTATCTTCATCAACAAGATTCTCCCACCAGACAAGCAGCAGAGTGTCCCGGGACGGGACACTGGTGAGTCTTAGGGACTTGTTGGGGCGCGCTCCTTAACGGTCATTAATTTTGGTAACTCCACAGTTTTTGCGTGAACTTGTAAGTGGATTTGTGATGCAAAATAGTCTTAGGGGTGTTGGGTTTGAGTAAAAGTCCCTCTTTTTGTAAATGTCCCATGATTTGCGGGTGCCCATGGTTTAAGTCCATGGTATTGTAATAGTGCACTTGTATAAATAAGGAACTTATGTAAAGGAGTCAAGTAAGGTTATAGTAGGTTCTATTATGATGATCATTTGAGGCGAAGGTCTATTTTGGTTTAAGGTTAAGTCCCACTTGTGTGCATGGATGACCTCTGCAGCTGAGTGCGTAGATGGTTTTTGTAAGAAAGGTTCTGCAGCTGAGTGCACAGATCTACAACTAAGTGCACAATTTTGGGTGATTACGAGGATTTGCAGCTGAGTGCATAGATCAAAACTGTGATTTTTGTAAAGAGTTGAATATAAACACAGTTCTGTGGACATAGCCCCTACACTGGGGGTGAACCACGTATATCTTGTGTTGTGGTTGTTCTTTTGTGTTGTTTTTGTTATGTTTTTTTTATGCATTGATAAGTAGATAAATGATAAAGTAAGATAACTGCTAAATATTAACTTCGCTGTGAATTCCCAGTTAAGGGTTCAGCAATAAACTATTTGTTTATCTAAACTGTGAAGCTATTTAATTAAAATTCGAAGCTCTATATTGCATGATTATTATTTGTTAAGGATAAAGGTACAGTAATATCCCTCTTTTGCTTGCAGAAACCTGATTCTGCGGCACCCCATACCTGTTTCGGGTGAGACTACAACCTGTTCATAGGTTGTTGCCGAAAGGGCCAACACTGTGGGTCTTTTTGTTGGTGCAAATATAAGAGTATAAAACCCGGGTCTTCCCTAATCCCAATAGATGTCAACTATCTGTCGTCGCCACCATGGAAAGAAACCAGCTGGATAGGGGTTGGCCACCCTACCTCCCCCCCGTCTGCGCATCACATCTGCCCAACGTTGTTGGGCCGGATCTTGAACCTCATGAAGAGGAATGTCAACTCTGGGGCTCAATCCTGGAACACACTCGAAGAAAAATGTGCTCAATATACTACTGAACCCGAAGTTCTGCACTCTACCTGCCTTACACTCACTGAGTTGATGTTTCATGTTGCTCGGTAGTGTAGTACTCTAGTCATAAATAGTGGGTCTCATGCACTCCACTGCATAGAACATCAGAGGCCATGAGGCCTAGTGGAGTGATGCCAAGCCTGCTATCCTGCTCAATGTCAATAGTATGGCCTTTAGGCCTAGCACCTGTATAGTGTTGGTAGGGACCTGACTCCCCACCTTCTCTGTGTCTGGATAGCAGTACACCACAATGTACTCATCGATAGTCAAGCCACCTCTTGGCCCACTACAAGAATGAAGGTTCACTACTTCCCCCCTTCGGAAAAGCCCAATAATGAAGTATATGTCCTCCACCTCTATAGTGAGGGATATCCCATTGATCTGGAAGGACTCAGAGTCTGGATCCCAGTAATCCACCAACATCTGCAACAGTCCTGGTTTGGGTCTCAAGCCACCAAGACATCGAAACTTATAGAGTCCACATGCACGTAGAGCTTGTTGAGCCATTAGATTGGCCCTTACTGCCTCCTCTACCTCACCATGTTCACGCTCTCTCCACTCTAGGACCATCCTACACAAAAAATTGCAAATTTGTCCATTAGATTACTTAAAAAACCTTATGCGTGGCCTCATACACGACTATTTTCCAAACAGCCGCATATGTACGCGACTATGGGGGCATTTTCCGCATATATCCGGCCCTATACGCAGAAAAACCCTCGGTTTCCATGTGGGCCACAACTCCCTTTTTAGTTTGGCCTAGAAAACTCAATTGACCATGGAATTTGATAAAAATTGCATCAAAATGGAAGAGAAGAGGATGGGTAAGTACCTGGAAGAAACGGTAGTGGATTCCGCCGGCTGGATCTCCTGGAATTCGTTGTTGAAAATATGAGCTTAAATGGGTAAAAATTTCAAATGTTTTATAATATTTTGAATTGTTTACTATTTATATAAATTTTTCAAATTTTTGAAAATTTTTACCCCCTTTCCTATAGTTTCGACAATTTCTAATCATTTTGGATCGTTTTGGACCTAACTCATGATGTAGGAGGCCTTTTTCAGTATCGTTTCAGCCATTGGATTGACCCATTCGTGCCGATCTCAGGTATTATGTCTAAACTGGCATATAGGTTAGGTTTCATAATCACCGTTTGCATTTTGCATGACCTTGAGACCATATCATCATAACCTTAGGTACGAACCCACTCTTTTATGTCACGGAACCTTCTTGTTGTTTTAGAAGTGGCATGATATGAGTGGTAGAGCTTCACCTTACATGGGTACCCTAGCTAGCACCTTATTTGGATTTGGTGCCCATGCCGACGTTTTCTCCTTTAGGGTGTGGGAGTCCATTGTATAGTACTACCATGACATTTCGCAAGAGTCTCATAGTCCTCTTGATCTTTTGCTAGACTATTTCCATCAGGACTCCCTCATGTCAAGTTGTGAATGCATTATCATGAACTTTTCCTTCCTTATTGAACTTTATGTCGGCTTCCCTGACATTGCGTTTCAGCCATATAGCTCGAGTTTGTCTCATGTCTAGCCATGCAGAGCCATTTTTTATATCATTTGCAACTTGATTCCCTTTTTACCGGGAGGGGATTTTCCCCTAAGTGCCGATATCC
Source organism: Pseudotsuga menziesii (assembly GCA_001517045.1). NCBI lineage: Eukaryota > Viridiplantae > Streptophyta > Pinopsida > Pinales > Pinaceae > Pseudotsuga > Pseudotsuga menziesii. The sequence goes on along the minus strand of LPNX010046527.1, from coordinate 251,408 downwards.
TACACATGTATCCGTGCATTGAGCATAGGTATGTTCCACTGCTTGGAACTAGTTTGTTTTCCCTTATAACACTCATCTCCTCCTAGTATGTAACTATAAAGCAATTTTATTCTTTTTCAAGCTATTTAAATATTTGAAAAAGTCCAAAAAAAAAAAAAGCCAGACAAGGAAAGATGTTATCTTTGGCAGCTGTCGAGTCATGTCACCTTTAAACAGAGCATTGTGTATCACATCCACTGGTTGGGTTTATAGTTTGAATTTAGGAGTTGTACTCGTTTATTTGAGTTTATCTCCATCGACTGGTTAAGCTTCCAGTCCCCATGTAGCCTTTGTTGATGCCTCCTGTGTTGCAGAGATGTCCCAGTTTGTATATGGAGTCTAAGCTGCCTTTATTCAGTGACCATATGCCGTTATTCTCTTGTTCGAAGGAAGCTAAAGCCTGAGTCAGCAATTCCTCAGTTATCTTGACTTTGCATGTTGGCCATTTCCGGTACAATTACTGGTTCATGCACTTTATGATCGAGTGCTTCCACATTATATAGCTTTGTTGAGTACCTCATGTTGGATGATGGGGGATGCCTTAATGCCCTCCTTCCAGCAGATTTCATCCCATCGACTTCATATCATTTATACTGGGATTGGAATCTAGAGTTAGTTTGAGTGCCTTGAGACTTGCAGTCATCAGTGGCAGGTTCTCTCACCATCGACAGTCTTTGGGAATACATCAATGTCCCCTGATCGATGGATCCTCTCAAGTGTTCGACCTCAACACATTTATTCACACTTGTTAGTTTGCACTCTAGTACCTTGATTCACATCTTCATTATCTGTGGGTGATCTCGCGTCTGTTAACAGTATACATTAATGACAGGTAATCAGACGATGGACTACTATGTTCGACCTTGAAACCTCTATTCACATAGTAGGACATGTACTTGTAGCGGTTTGTGTAGAAGACTTTCCATATTGGTGGCATCTTTTATATGCTACCTCCTTGATCGTTCTAGTGTTCATGATATCTTAGCTCTCATAACTTGATTCCAATATAGGTCAGGCATTTCCAGCCACTATGGAGATCTTGATCTATTATATATCTTCATCCATTATGGAGATCATGGTCCTTTGTATATATTCATCATGGAGATTCTGGTCTATGTATATTATACGTGGAGATGACCATTTATGTGATATCTTGTATCATGCCTATTCATGGCCATTGTACTCTTATGTATCCGGGACCGCTATATGTATTTGCAGTTATGTGCAGAGTTGTATCATTGTACTATGCTGATTGGGTGGCTGGTCTTCAATTTGGGATTTTTCATCACTCCACTTCTGGGATGGAATTATAATGTATTTCGGCCATCGTATGACCCCTCTGACCTCACACATTAGGGGGCATATGTTATAGCTGATTTTACCACTCCAGGTGAATCACACTTTGTATGGCCTTCCCCTGTCCCTCTGCAGACTCCTTAGACCTCGTGGACCATTTTTTGTCCTTTGATGTTTCCTTGACCATCCCTAAAAACATGTGAAAAATGATACACGCGACATTTAAACCCTTAATCGCGTATATACACGGGTTTGACCCCTAAAACCATGTACATCAGGATGTGTACAAAATCCAATTCCTTTTGGAGTTTTCCTTGACATGGATCCGACTCAGTTGACTCATGGCCTTCCCTATGCCTTGAGATCGCTCGGATTCGACCTTTCATTACCCCTTTGAAAATCTATGGTACATTGAAGGCAAATGAGAGAATTGAGAGCAAAGAAACTATAGTCCATTGTTGCCGGAACTTATGCTTGAGTCTGAATCCCTTTGTCCCTTCGAGCACTTTTGTGTTCTTCCCAAGCTTGCCTTTTTCTTGTGAGATTTCTATCAAGATATGGAGGATTGAGGTGGTGGAGGCCCAAGTGGGGGATTCAGTTTCTCTGATTCGCAGACGTGCCGATAGAGGTTGTATCTATTGTAATCTATGATTTATATTAATAGAAATATATTTTCCTGTCCATGAATGTGTGTTTGAATGAATATTTTATCCATGGGATGATTTCAAATGCTTATACATTGTTGATTATATATGATAGAATACATCTAACACCATGATATATAGTATGCTTGTATTGTTTACTTGTTGTTGAGGAAGTAATTTATCAATTGAAGCTGAAGTTGGAAATTTCAACGGGGATCTCCTTCAACCATCTGGAATAAGGTACGAGGTCTGATCCTTTAGTGTTAGACATTTACTTTCTATTCGATATTGGAAAGGATTTATTTCTGGAGTCAAGGTGTCTATTGTGGTACCCCAAGCCTTAGGAATTTCTCTCTGTAACAACTGGTTGTTTGGAATTTGCAAGAGTGAAGTTAAATATCTACTGTACATTATTAATAATGATTTAAGGTAACATACTCTATTGTTTCTTGATCTCTTTGTTATATGAACTGGTTATGTATTTGTAGGATTCAATATTATTCTATATCCCTTCCTTGAGAAAAGCTAGACTATTCTAAAAGTATTGAATGCCTCTTGGTCAGCAAGTTTATTTCTGGTTTTTTTTTTTATTATCTTAGTTGTTTCCTTTGGTCCCCTCTTTTTAGAGACTCTATAGGTTCAGTGTCCTCCATCATCACTTATTAAGATTGGGGATGTAAAGCACTCTTTGCATTAGAGCTCTTTCTTATACAGGGAGGAACTTATGCAAATACTTATACAATTAACACAATACATATGAAGGATAAACACAATTCTATAGACCCATTTCATCTTAATCATGTTATAAAATACCACCCTTTAAAACTTTAGTCAACTCAAAATGGAGGTCAGGGACACATACAGTGTATGGGGACTGCTTCATTCCACTTTCCAACTAATAGTCTCACCCAGAGAAGCACTGTGTTGCCGCCTTTCACACACCTGGGTCACGTGGCAGAAATATTCAAGCCACTCAGTGTGTCCTTGGGGGCAAGTCTCAAGTCAAGGCTCTCACCTTGTTCTTGACTCCTTCGTTTAGGTTCAACTCCTAATGAAGCCAAGAGGGGTAGACCCTATTAAGTTACTAAGGAGAATTAGTTAGTGTTGTGATGTTTAAACTGACTGAGTTATTTAGGAGTTTACAATTTACCTATAGATAATCAAAGATGGCAAGATGTAAAAGATGAACACACGAAATCACAATACTGAGACACAATATATATATATAAAGCAAGAAATTAACTAGTGCCTTAGAATGGAATCAAAAATATAATCAATATGCTTGCATGTGCTTGGAGTGAATGTTTTGTGATTGCATATTGGTATGTTTTGAGTTAAATGTGAAGTATGAGTTGATTAAATTAGGCAAAGGGGGGACTCCAGATATACCCGACGGTACTTGGAGTATGTTTAAAACTAAACCTTAATGGCTACCCACAAGGAATATGTGGGCTGAAATGGAGTCTCTGGGGCTATTGTTCATAATGCACCCATTAGGGTGTGACAAGGATCGGTGCCCCGAGGTCACTTTTCAGAAGTTCCCGCTTCCTTTGGGTATTTTGCCACCATAGAGGTTTGATCTAGGTGTTGGATTTCCACCTGATGGTTTGTCAATTGGGAGAGTGAGTCCTAATTATGCTATTCACCCAAGTGATTTTGATACAGCTTGATTAATTGAATGAACCGTAGCCAAGTGCAGAGCATACACACTGGAGTCTTGTAAATTTTAATAAGTTTTAAACTGGATGTTCTTGTTTAAAAGAAAAATCCTCCAAGAACCTTTTTCAATCCAAGTGGATCTCAATCAGGGAATCGAGGAGGGGTTAATTTTATAATTGCTGAAAAATAAATGATGAAAAATAAAACCAATACACAATTATGGTTTTCTAATTAGTCCTACCACGAATCTCTTTCCCCTTTCGGGTCACTCGGGAAATCGTGGGGTAAGTATTATGATTACTTTAAAAAAAGACAAAAACTGGAATATTAAATTAATAATAAAATCAAGTATACTATCCTGCAAATTAGATCAATGCTAGTTTAAAAAATAAATAATCAGAAAGCAACGAAAAGGACACCGACGCAAATCCCCCCGGGGGGGGTGGGGAATGGGCTCGAAAGAGCCTATTCCAAAAATGATTTTATTTATTATTGGTTACAGAATCAGCACACTGAAATTTTCAGAAACTTCTTGTTCCTTATACAAGCTGAAACCAAGATTTTACAACTTTGGAAAAAATTTGAGTTTTTAATGAAAAGGGAGACCCCTGGGGGTATTTGAACGCTCCTGAGACCACTTCGGACAGCAAATTCCTTTCCTTTCCGTCAGAACTGCTAAAGGAAAGTGAACATATTAGAATAACATACACCCAAAATCACTTTAAGAGTACCTTTGGATCAGCCTACCTTATCTCACAAAAAATGACGTTAAAACTAGCTAAACAGGCAGAAAAGGAACCAAGGAAAGCAAGCTTTCCTTGGGATCTTGGATTTCTGTTTGTGCAGCCAACAAATATGCACTGATATTGCAGAATATTGAATTTTATAATAGTGAAAGGAAATCTAATGCATGCGATCTACAAGTTTCCTTTAAATTTTCATGCAAAAAAGACGATTTCCCTATAGCTAGATCTAGGATGCTTATGAAATTTTTTTAAGTGCAAGATCTAGGATATGAGCTATGAAATATCAGATATATGTATATTTTACCTTGATGAAACATATCCAAATGAAATCATAGCTATGAACTGAAAAAGTAACCGGGTAAAGTGTTGATTTTGAGGGAGGAAGAAGAGGAGAAAAGTGTTGTTTTCCTTGAAGATCCACAGTGGAGATTTCAGGTGGAATGTCGAGGGACTATGCCTTTTGGAAGGTTTTGAAGAGAATGAAGAAACAAACTAGATCAGCATCCTATCCAAAGTATGAACCTGTAACTCAGCTGAAATCAAAGAACTTGCCAAGAAACTTGTGAGATCTGATTAGTACATACAAAGAGATTCAAGATAACATGCATATAAGCTTATAGGACATGCTAAATATAGATCTCTAAACATGCATCAAAGGAGAGTGACATTCAATAAACTTATTGAACAACACCTTTCCTATCAATATTGTAATAAGCTAATTACCAATCTTAACCACAAATCTACAAGAAATTAGCAAAAAATGACCATAGATACAAGTTACCTCAGTAAAACAATGGCAATAATCATCCACACATGTAATGGCACCACACCGTATTGTCTCCAAAGCTTTTTTTATTTCAAATGAAGAATTATAACAATAAAATAGCAGCAGCACAAATCCCAAGGAGATACATCAAATCAGCTGAAGGAGAGTCCATCAATGCCTGATATGTGTCTAGCTGAGCCAGATATGAGTCTCAATAAGTGCAACTATCAATCGGGGGGCTGATCTGACTGACACCTCAACCTGTTGACTGAAGTATCCACCAAAACTCATCCAGATGAGCCAAAAACGTGGGAGTAGAGAGGGAGGGCCAAATTCCCCATAAAGGATGTTGAAGATCAACTCTGGATCTGATTTGATCACCTCCTTCAGTCAAGGATTTGTCAGATCCACTGAATCTGCTTCAAATCTGACTGATTTCAATCAAATCGGCTGAGAATCTACTGATTTATTGATTTTGGATTTGCTCCATTATTCATCAATTTATTAATTAAAATAATCAATAATTGATTTTTGGGGCTTTCTGACCTGAGTGATGGAAGATCACTCAAAACTTAGGAAAAAGTGGGTCCATGGGTTTACATGGTGCTCTTAGCTTGAAAATGAGCACCTATATGACTGAAACCGATTATTTGGCCCACTTTTAGTACAGAATCAATTTTTCTAATTAAACTATCAAAAAATAGCCTAAGTTTTTGGAAAAAATAAATTTTAATAAAAAATTGAAAAACACCTAGGGGGACTTAGACATGTTCATATGACTCAAAAATAATGTCTAGCATGCTTATACATTGACACATAGACTCTAATAACCTCAATAGGCCTAAATGCCAAGCCGACCACCCCAACTTTGGAGGTATGGAGTGAAAAACTCAGAAATTATCAGTCGTTTGTTCAACAACCAATAATAACCAAGGGAAAAAACACCCTGGGATGATCAGATTGACAAATGAAGTCTAAGAGACCGAGTCTTTTACAGACACTATCATGCTAGAATATTTATTACAATTCCCCCATGGGGTATGAACATGTGATATAGTACAACAAGCACTTCCTAGAAGTACTTCCACAGGTCTTCTGAAGTCCGAACAAGTTATCCTTGTTCGGTTCACCAGGCTCACTTGATAAAAAACCACTAAGTACAACTTAGGTGGTAACACACTGCATTGTGTTCAACTAAGAAAACTTGATTGCAAGCAACCTTTCTCTGACTCTCTCGAAATCCAAGTCACATAGGCCATTTCTAAGTGGGTAAGTTGGAACATGCAGGCATGGGATTACGTGACCTTTGTACATGTGGTTCACACTACCGTGAAGTTGTGTTGTAATCACCTACCCTTAGCAGATGTAATGTCTCTAGTTAAGGAACATTCTCTTAAAGTGTTCATGGATTGGTTATATTGGACTTTGTCTTGTTAATTGGTCCACTTGTAGACTTAGTACAAGGTTTGCTTGTAATTACTCTCTTTCTTATTCCATAAATAGAAACTTGAGGGTGCTTCTCTTGAGGATATTGTGTTTTCTATTTTGTGAAAAGTAAAGTTAAGAGTAAAGTAGTTGTAATAACTATATGTGCAAGGATGAAATATATACTTGACATAGAATCCTCTAGTTTGCTACCAAGCTTCCTTCAGTGGTCAAATTCTAGGCTTAAACCATGTGGCCATCAGTGAAATCTTTGGATTTTTTTTTTAAATCCATCAACAGGCGTCACTTTTCCGATGTTCTGCCGACACTCCGGTCAACCCATCCGATAGTCATGCCATGTCTCCGACGCTTCCTCCCATTGGATGACCAATGGTTAAAGTGTTGGACTGCGCCGAAAGGCCGACTCTTCTAGTGTCAGAGAGTGCGTCAGAGTACCAACACTGTCTGATCTAAAAACTGATGACACCACCATTTCTCAGACACTTTTGTCTGCTGGACGGCCGACGCTTCAAGGGTCAGATGACGTTGGATTTTCGACGGTTTATGCAATTTTGGTTGGCACTTCGGAAGGAATAACGGTCGAATATGTGACATAATTGTCTGTCGGATCTTCAACCCTTATTAGTCGACGTTCGGATATCCGACATTACGCCACCAACGAAAAAAAAAAGTGTATGTGTCAAATACCCGACAGGTTAGTGTCGAATTTCAAACATGGTAGCAGTTGGATTTTGTCCTCAAATTCTATAGTGTCCTCCCCAGGATTAGATACCTAGGAGTGATACGTTTTGTACTGCCGTGTATTTATATTTTTGTGGCTTGGAAGCCCCATTTTTGTATTATGAAACTTATGTATTATCACATTTTGGATGTTTAATGAAAAGCTTTTATGATGATCGATTTATTTATTTACATGTGTAAAAATGTATGTTTGTGATGAGCTTATTGTCTATGAATCAAATGCCAATCTAACACATAGTTAGAATATGAGTCAGAAACTTGATTATAAATTCTTGGAACATGTATGTATGTTATGTTGTCAAATTATCGTTCTAACAATCTCACACGTAAGAATCTCCGTAATACTGTTGGATCCCTAACATGATACAAGCCATTACGTTGTGACACTACTAACTGTGAATCAAGAAGTAGCTCGAGAGAGAGAACACCATGTTAAATGGTATCCCACAAAAGCTCTATAATGGCACTATATTCAACAACATTTTTTGGAGAGGGAAATAAACATATACCTCCTGAAGAGAATACCTGACCCGTAGGAGTATAAATCACCCAACCAACAGAGGCTGAGTGTTGAGTGTGGTAGCTAGCACCATCCGCAAATCCTATATATATGGAAGACTCCAGTGATATTTTCCTAAAGGAATGAAAGCTAATCAACAAACCTGATCACCATAAGAAAAACCTAACTATGCAAAATACTGTACAATAATATACAATAGTCAACCCTGGCTGAGAATCATGCATAGTACTTTTTAAGATAGATCCCATTTCTAGGCTCCACCAAGGCTATCCCCTCGTAATCTACTAACTCATATGCTCCCTTCTTTAACAAATGTTTAACAACGTAAGGACCATGCCACATGGGGTTAAATTTTCCTTCCCCCAAGGGTTCTTTAGCTTGATCTCACAAAAGGACCAAATCTCATTCACTAAACTTCCTTAAATGAATAGATTTATCATACTGGACCTTAACGCGATGCTTATTCAATTCTAGAGCCACCAAGGCATCTCAGCGTTGCTCATCAAGTTGCTCTAAGTGGACCAAACATTCCTCCAATGGGGAAGTGTCTGGTAAGAGCACTATGGCTAGCTTCAAAGAAGGGATTTCTCAATCAACCGGTAATACAGAATCTACTCCATGTAAAAGCTGATATGGAGAAAAACCCGTGGCAGTCTTAACCATGGTCCTATAAGCCCACAAAGCAGGATATAACATGATATGCCAATTGGTCTTGCTTTGTGTGATAATTCATTGGAGAACGGACTTGAGTGATTTGTTCACTACTTCAACCTGTCCATTCACTTGAGGGTAATAAGAAGAGGAATGCTCCTTCTTATACCCTAACTTCGAGGCCAACCCCTAACTTCGAGGCCAACTCCTCCATCATCCAATTCTGAAAGTGCCTACGATGGTTAGTGACAAGCTCTTTCAGAATACCGAACCGAGTAATGATCTGGTTGAATATGAAATGTGCGGCTATCTCACCATTGGATTTAACCATGGGCATGTCCTTAGCCCATTTCATGAAATATTCAACAGCCACTATGATATGATGATGCCCCCCATCTGAAGCTGGGTTGCAATCCATGAAATCAATCCCCCACTTAGTGAAGGGACTGGTAGTGATAATTGGATGTAACAAGGCAGGATATGAGCACATATTGCGTGCAAACACTTGGTAAGGGTGGCACTTCTGGAACGCATTGACACAATCTTTAAAGATCGACGGCCAGAAATAACCTACTCTCAAGATTTTTTGGGCTGTAGAAAGCCTAGATAAATGACCACCACACACCCCTCCGTGGTAATCATTCAGCAAAAGCTCAGCCTCCTCATGAGTTAAACAATGACGTAAAATGGAATCTACCTCATGGCGGTATAATGTGTTATCCACTATGAGGTAATTCTTGGATACATGACGTAACCGTCGTCGCTCATCCTGTGAAAGTTGAGTAGGGACCTTCAATGTTTGTAAATATATGATAATATCCCTGTACCATGGATCCAAAGTTGAGATCAGGAAAATGTTCTCATCAACAAACATATCTTCACAAACTTCCTCCTCCTCCTTGCTTGGGACATAAGATATAATCTCAGCAAAAATCAACGATTTTTTCGATTTAGCAGAAACAAACTCGAGATTGAATTCTTACAAGATGACAATCCACTTATTATACTTTCCCCCTATCATCCTTCTAGTGATGAAGAACTGAAATGGATTAATATGGGCTACCACCAAGGTCTATCGAAGGAGAATATAGTATCTCAATCTTTGAACCTCATGAATGGTAGCTAAGGAAAGTTTCTCCGCATGGGAATAATGGATCTCCGCATCTATAAGGTTTTGGCTCAAATAATATATGACATGCTCCTAGAGATCCTCATCTTCCTGAACCAAAACCATACCAATCCTCTCCATGGACGCGGCCACATAAAGTAAAAAATCACCGCTATAGTCAGGTGGACTAATCACTAGGGCCAATGCTAAGGCTCGCTTAAGCGCATCAAAGGACTCCTAGGCTTGCTCATCCCAGGAAAAGGTAGTATCCTTCTTCAAAAGATGCATAAAGCCTCTATTCAAATTGGCAAAGTTGACTACGAATCTCTGCAAGAAATTTGCCATGCCTTGCAAACATTGAAGATGTCTAATGTTTCTCAGGGAAGACAATTGAAGTATTTCCTCAACCTTCAAAGGTACGACTCTTATACCCTCCTTGGATACAATGAACCCTAATAAGCAACCAGACTTCACATAAAAGATGCATTTATGAGGATTTAACCTAACCAAGTAATGGTGGCATCTTTTGAACACTAATCTCAAATGGTAGGAATGACGCATCCTCTAACGAGAATGAGCAGCTAGGTCATCCAAAAAGACTTCAATAATTGATTTGAGATCATGGAAGATCAAGGTCATATCCCGCTGAAAAGTGGCTCTCACGTTTTTAAGGCTAAAAGGAATCTTTTAATATGCAAAGGTACCCCAAGGACAAATAAAGGTGGTTTTATGTTGGTCCTCAGGTTTGATTTGTATCTGATTGTATCCAAAAAATCCATCCATAAAGGAAAATACCTCGCTTCCCGCACATTCATCCAAAATTTGATCAATAAATGGAGTGCGAAAATTATCCTTAGGACAAGCACGATTCAAGTCACGGAAATCAGTGCATATACGGATCGTTCCCTATTTCTTATCAACTGGAACAAGGTTTGAAACCCACTACGTTAAGGGAACAGGATAGATAAAACTGACATTCAACAGTTTTTCTATCTCATCCTTAATCACAGGTGCTTTTCTAGGATTCACCGCATGCAAGCATTGTCGGATAGGCTTACCATTGGGATAAGTTTTAATCTCATGTTCAACAATGTGAGGGTCGATACCTGGCATTTCCTCGTATCACCAAGCAAATACATCATGAAACTCTTTGAACATCTTGGTATACTCTTGAATCTCAACATGGGAACATTCTGCCCCAATATAGACATTCACAATCTTGCCAGGATCACGAGAGATATTGATAGGAATGGTAGGAGATATATTTGCCATGTTTCCATCATCCATCAGACCAGGAGAGCTTAATGGAACCATGGGACTAGCAATTATCTCACTAAGAATCTCCGTAAATTCTTCACACTCTAAACAGTCAAGCTCAGGAAGAAAGTAAGATCTATGATTCAACTCTTCCCAAGGTGGCTAAACCCCAGACATAGCCTCAATAATAGCTTCATCTGATGGAAAAACACTATCAAGGTAGTCATGCACATGAGAATACTCAACTGCCCATGCAGGAAGCACATATGGGTCCTCCTCCTCCATCCACGAAGAGGAATTACTACACTCTACAACACATTCAATATTAGCTTGATATGTTATCATTGCTGCAGGTAACAACACGTCTGTTTCAGTAGGCTCACACGAAGGAATCGATGTAGGAAGAATCCAAGGATATTCCATATGAGTGGTGCGAAAAGACACCGAACACACTAACGATGAAGTCTCACTGAAACTAGACGCGATCATAAGAACAGGGGCAGGACAAATACAGGATCCCATAAGGGATGGATACATGCCAACACCCACACTCCCAGTTCCCGGCTGAGAGTGCTTGACAATCGGGACAGAAGCTCCCGAAGATGCGGTAACAAACTGATTCTTGAATGACATTTGATCAATCATAACTATATTCTGATTAAATGGAAAGCATACAATTTGAAATAGAGAAGAAGCTGCAGCTTGCATACTGTACATCCAATTCCTTCCAAGTAACAGATTGTAGTCAAGGGGTGCATCAACCACCTTGTCCTCGATCGTGACGGTCTTCTGTCCCAAATGGACCTTAAAAGAAGGAAGAATTCCATGCGACTGAAATGATCTACCATCAAATGCATTCAACATGGTAGTAGATTTAGACAACTCGGGGGAACCCAAACCCTTCCAACACGCCAAAGACATCATGGAAGCAGCAGCACCTTCGTCAATCACAGTGCATTTGACGGTCTTGTTAAGACATTCTACATGAATTAAGAGAGACACATAGTAAGGCAAGCGAGGTTGTAGTCCTGTGGTTTCAAATTTTATGACAGTGGAAGGGTTATCATCGTTAACACCAAGAGAAGAAAGCAAAGCCTCCCTTTGTGAAGGACAACTATGAAGTACTTCAAGTGCAGACATCGCACAAGGAGTGTGGCCCAAATCCTTGACAACAGAATAGTTCTAGGTGGCTCAAGCATTAGGATTGTGCCCTGAACACTTAAGGACTCCCTTAGGAATGCAAGGTGTGACTTCAGGTTTATACACAGGGTTTTCAATATGTAAAGGACTCCTGGGTGGAGAAGGTTCCTTTCCAAGGTCTAGTTGTGACAAAACATAGTCCTTTACACAAGTCACAACCTTAGTAGCATGCACCATATTGATGCAACCATGACCATTACTAGCTTCCAGCGGATCTTGATCTCCACCAGACTGATCATGGGTCCTCGAGTTCATGTTTTGATTATGAGGTAAAGGGTTGGTCAGCACAGCTGGGCCCTGCGCTATGAACCTTGAGGCTTCTTCTATTTGAGGGCACAAGTGAGTGAGGGGGTCATCCTTACACAACTTGCAAGGAAACTTAACCTTACATTTAGACTGCTTGTCCCCCCAGCATTTCGGGCGTTCTTGTCATTAGAATTGGCATTTTCATTCCTATTCCCACCCTTACGATTGTTTTTTCCCTTCTTCTTATTCCTTCTGGGTTGTTGGTTACCCTTCTAGTCCGATGATTGCACCGAAAGCACATTCTTCATTTGGCTGGGTTGAGATGAAGCTGTGGCTTGTCCCAATGCAGATTGGTTGATAGATAATTGACTAACCTATTTCACAACTGAATCCGCAGGTTTGGTACTCATACAACTAACAATGCCATCGACATGTGGTCCAGGTTTGATCTTAGGGTCGATACTAGAACGCGGAGCATTAGGAATGATCTCATATAACAAACCAGATTGAGCATAAATAAAATCCAATTCATGCACCCTAAAAATGGCTTGTTCCTCGTTCTGAACTCCGGATGTAGAAACATCCTTTGCTATATAAGGTAGTAATGATTTAAGGAACCACTCGAGGAGAAACTCTGGTGATATGAAGGATTTAATCAATCTCTTCCTTCTATGGCACTCTTGGATATGGTCCGAGATATGTGTGGCTTTGTCTTGTCAAAATGTCAACAAGAGTTTCGTACCAACATCGTAACACACTGCTAGCTGGAAGTGGTTGAGAAAATTCATAGTTAGGTCATCAAACAAAGTAAATACTCCCCTAGGTAACTCTATGTACCATTTCGCTGCAGGCCCGGTGAGGGTGCATTGAAACAACCTTAAACGGATCAAATCTTTGTGTCAGGAATTAAAAGAGCACCAAAGGTGAAATGTAGTAACATGTTCGCTAGGATCTTCTCCTAGTTTTCTTTCGAATTTGGGGATTTTTGAGGGAAGCTTCATAGGGACAGCCGGCCAAGCCGAGTCTTAAGATACCGGATCATTCATTAGTCTCGACAAGTCAGGAAAATTTAACGTGGTGAGGAAAGGGAGCCTAGGTTGAGCAGGTTTATGAGATGCTCTCTGATAATTTTGGTTCACATAAGACTGATTACCGTAACCACCATGGCCATGGCCATAGGATCCTCCTCCCATTTAACCCATGTAGGGTGACATGGAAGCACCATAATGTGGTTTACCTTGACTATGTGGAGCTACAAATCCATAATTTGGGGATTAAGCGAGTTGTTGATACCCGTACCCATAAGGTGAATAATTTTGTGCATACTACGGTCCATAATATGGTCCATAAGAAGTCCCATGAGACACTCCATAAGTAGGAATATGTCCTCTAGAAGTAGGAATAAGAGGTACTTGAATCTGATACATGACTACACGAGTAGTAGCAGTATGCACATGACTCATATAAACATGTCGGCCCAAAGGACCTCATGAATGAGGGGGAGGAATGACATTAAAAGAACTAAGAATAGAGGACGAAGGGACATGTGAAACTATGTAAGTGGTATTCCCTACCATCACTCGTCTTGGTTCTGGTATCCTAATAGGACTACTAACACCAGGTTTAGGACGAACGTGTGATGTATCCTCTACCGTCGGGATGGAGGGTGCAATGTGACTCGTGCTCCCAATTCTCTCTGCATGGAAAGGAATGGGAATTCCCCCAGGCATAGTGCTAGGATCAAACTCTAACTCGGCATGCTATGTCGGATCATGTGCAGGGATACCAGACATGCCATAACTAACATAACTAGTGGTCGCAGCTTCATGATGAGTCTCATCATCTGGCATCCAATACCAGTGACCTGTGAATGAGGGATCATACCTCGAGTGCGTATACATATCATGTGAAGGATCGAACCTAGAGTGTGTAGGTATATTAGGTGAAGGATCATATGTAGGAATAGGATCTTCTTCCCCAACCTCCTGAGGTGGAGAAGACAACTCAAGAATTTCATCTTCATGATCTCCCATCGTGTGTGAATCAATGTGAGAATTAGTCCACCTAGACTGTCTGTTACTCTCTCCCAAAGGAGGAGGAGATGTAGAAGGCGGAAGTCCTACTAAACGGTGAGAACGGTGAGGTGTCGCATTCGAATCCACAATGACTCAAAAAATGAAAAAGACTCTTCTGATTATGCAAACCCTAAGCAAGCTAGCGTGCACAGAGCATACACAAATATAATCTAAAGCCAATCACAAGCAAACAAGGGTAGGATATGTGAGCTCCCGAATGAAGAAGGTATGTCTCTCCTAGGAGAGACTTGAGACTCCCATACAAAACAAGCAGAGGTTTGTAACCAATTATTGTGGCCCTCAGCTTCAACACATATAGTGACTGTGTTGTCCGACCTCAACCTGGCCGAGACACCTACAAAATAACTCCTGCGAAGTACCCCCTCAATAACCTAGGTAAGGCAACTAAGGTCACCTCAATATAATCAATGCTCAAGCGGAAAGTTGTAGGCGGGATTGACCATATGGGCAAGGTAGCAAAGCTCTAAACTCTTGAAAGAGCCCCCATATATGAATACAATCCTGGAAATATCTTCAGTGCTACTCAGTTATGACTAGCGGTCATCCCAATCAATAACCGCTCACATTGCCTCATGCTTAACACCCTTGTAAGAGGAGGATCCTGAGAAACACTAATTATACCAAGGAATTTCACACTCTCACCTGGACAAACACATACATGCTGTTGTTTAGTTGTCTTGGAGAATTTACTCACAATGAACTATTCCAAGACCCTAAAACCTAATCTTGTTGGTGTACCCTATCAAAGAAAATAGTGTAATCCATTTTAATTAAGCGTTGATTTTATTTGGCTTTATTACTCAAAAAAAGCTAGATGACCATGCAACCAATGGTGTTATGACGCAACCTGAAGCAAAATGCACACCTAACAATCAATGCAAATGCATTGTGTTGAATGAAAAACAGGGCATGCTACTACGTGAAATGAAAAATTTTCTTCAAATGACAAATGCAATCATTCCAATATGAAATCCTGACTAATACTTCTCTAACCAAATCTAGTGCAAGTACCATGCAAAATGCAAAGTGCAATGATACAAAAAAACAAATATTTTTGGATTTTTTGAATAAAAATGAGATAATGAAACAAAAGAATGACTCTAACACCCCCAGACTCTGCAAGAAAAATTAAACAACACTTACACAAAGCACTAAGGTAAAAGAGATCTAATGCACTAATCCCAAAACAAAAAATTGAAAATGCAATGACAAGAACATTCTTTAAAAAAAAATTACCCTAAAAGGCGTCTCTGGTCAGAAACGGACCTGTATACAGACTCTAGAAGCATCAAAGGAGACTCAGCAATCATCAAAACTCACCCAGCAACACTTAATATTCATCTAAAAGGAAAAAATCAGGGCATATGCGACCGTATGTAGAAACCCATGTATGTACGCGGATATCTCAGGAAAAACCGCATGTACACATGACTGTGAGGCCAAAAATCACATACAGGAAGAAAAAGAGATAAAAATGAAGGCAAACAGATAATCTTAGACAAAATTCACACTTATCAAACAATACCAGGAAAACATGCCCCCAAACCCGACTCAGAAACAAAGAAATCAAATTAATTCAAGAATATTGAATGCTGATAAAAACCCCCAAAGGACAACTACTAGGAACTCCCTAGCAGAGTTGCCAATTCTATTACAGAGAGAAATTCCTATGGCTTGGGGTACCACAACAGACATCTTAACTCCAGAAATCAATCATTTCCTAAATGCAAGAGAAACCAAATATCTAACACTAAAGGATCTCGATTCATACCTTATTCTGGACAGTTGATATAGATCCCCATTGAGCTTTCCAACTCCAGCTTGAATTGATAAATTGCTTCCTCGATATTCAATAAAAAAGACAAGCATGCTATATATAATTGTGTTAGACCTACTCCAGCATATATAATCAATAAAAAAAAACATTTGAAATCATCCATGGATCCAATATTCATTCAAATACACATTATTTGATAGGAAAAGGCATTTCTACTAATTATAAAACATACATTACAATAGAGACAACCTCTGTCGGCACGTCTGCGAATCAGAGAAACTAAGTCCCCCACTTGGGCCTCCACCAATTCAATCATCCATCTCTTGATATCAAGCTCACAAGCAAAAGGCAAGCTTGGGAAGAACACAAAAGTGCTCCAAGGGACAAGGGGATGCAGACTCAAGTATAAGCTCTGGCAACAATGGGCTATAGTTTTCTTACTCTTCAATTACTCATTCCTTCAATGTATCCAAAGCGTTCCTTATATAGCTCTTCAATGGGGTAATGAAAGGTCGAATTCGAGCGATCTCAAGGCATATGGAAGGCCAGGAGACAAGTGAGTCGGATCCACATCAAGGAAAACTCCAAAACAATATGGCCTTTTGCACACATCCCGATGTACACGGGTTTAAAGGTCAAATATATGTATATAAGGAAGAAAGGGATTGAAAGTCACGCATGGCAATTTTTGCATGTTTTTAGGGATGATCTTGGAAACATCAAAGGTACAAAAACGGTCCATGGGGTCTAAGGAGTCTGCAGAGGGACATGGAAGGACATACAAGTGTCATTCACCATGTGTGGTAAAATCAGTTGTAATAGATGACTATGAACATTTTATGTTACACAAAAAATTTTAAATTTTTACAAATTTTTGGGTTATTACATGTGGTATCAAAGCACAAGATTCAGACACTAGGCCTGAATTTGGCTCAACTTGCATAAATAAACAGTAGATTTAAAATATGCATACCAATTATTACTTTTCTTTTGAAATATATTTCCAAATAATTTTTCTGAGCTAAACTATAGGTATGGAAAGATTGGACGAATATGAAGATGAGCAGTCTCCCCGTTTATTGAACGAAGTAATTCTAAAAGAGAATCCATACAAGAATAAATAACTAATAACTATTATGAATTATTACAAACGGTTAAGGAACTAAGAATGGAGATGGAAACAGTCAAAAAGGAAAATGAGAGAATTCTAAGAACTCAGGAGGAGATGAATCGGATTTTAATAGAAAAAATTTAGAATGAATTAAACAATAAACGAACAAAATCTAAAGATATACCTTATCAACATAAAAATAAAAAATTCTAAAAAGTCCAAATTCGAAAGTAGCTCATCCTCTGAGATTTATGGTGATCCACATAAAAAGAATTATCAATGTACTAGTGATAGTAATCAAGATAATCATCATACAAGAAAGAGAAAATTAGTAAATTTTTAAGTCTGTTTCGATATCTGCCTTATATTGTGGACGCGAAGCCTAAGGTACAACATTTTCTAAGCTACTTACCCTTCCATATAAAAGATAGAATTGATATGACAATCCAAAAACTTTAGAAGAATCAATGAGAAAGGGGAATTTCTGTTATGAACAGAATCACAAAAAGGAAAGTATGATAAAGTGGGAGGCTAAAAGATCTAATAATTTTGAACAGAGAAAGAAATGTTTCGTACCTAACCATAATTTTAGGAATAATAATACACGAAATTTTCCTGATACAAATTTCCAAGGGAATAAAGTTAATTCATAGTTAAACCCAAATGGTCAAAGAAATAAAGAACCTGTTAATAATCACAGTA
This sequence comes from Pseudotsuga menziesii, assembly GCA_001517045.1. Taxonomy (NCBI): domain Eukaryota; kingdom Viridiplantae; phylum Streptophyta; class Pinopsida; order Pinales; family Pinaceae; genus Pseudotsuga; species Pseudotsuga menziesii. The sequence goes on along the minus strand of LPNX010046527.1, from coordinate 233,403 downwards.
ACTACACCAAGAATATTGAACAAAAAGAACCAGTAAAATGTTGGGAAAGTAATTGTCCTCATTATGCATCAGTTTTCCCCAACCAAAAGAATATTGTTAGCAACATACATACGATACATGAGGATATGACTATTGGTGATCTAGCAAGGACAATACTCAGGATCAATGCAGCATTGAAAAATAGGTAGGCGGACTATCAAACTTCCATGGTGGAAATGGAAGGTAGGTCGAATCAAACACCTATATCTATTTTAATTGATCCATGGGATAGCTTAAGTTATATTTCTCTTGACTTAGTAGAAAAATGCAAGTTATCAATAGAAAAGTTTGAAAATTCGTGGTTAGTCCAGCTAGCTACTGGCACAAAAATAAAAGTGATTAGTTTTGTTAAGGATTGTACTGTAAAAATGGATCAGTTTGAAACCTCTGTTAAGCTTAACATACTACATTTAGGTTCTTATGATATGTTAATTAGTATGGACTGGTTAGAACAGCATAGGGTAGTCCTGAACTGTTTCGATAAAACTTTTACTTGTGTGAATAACGATGGACAAACAATAAATGTAAGAGGAATCCCTAGGAAAACAACTATAAGACAAATCTTTGCTTTGCAACTTAAGAGAGTTGTTCGAAAAGGTTGTAAATCCTTTAATGTAACAGTAATTAATGAAGAAAATACTAATAACGAAGATAAATTAAAACTGGAACACATTCCGATCCTAAGAGAGTATTCGAATGTATTTATGGAAGAAATTTCTGGACTGCCTCCGAAGTGGGAGTTAGACTTCACTATTGAGCTGGTACTTGGTGCAATGCCCAGCTCAAAATCCCCTAATCAGATGAATATATTGTAATTAAATGAATTGAATTCATAGTTAAAATAACTTATTGATAAGAATTATATCAGACCCAGTGTGTCTCCTTGGGGAGCACCTGTTATTTTTGTTAAGAAGAAGGATGGCACTCTACGTTTATGTATAGATTACCATCAAATTAATAAAATAACCATTAAAAATAGGTATCCGTTGCCTTGCATATATGATCTGTTTAATAAGCTACGTGGAGCAGTGGTATTCTCAAAGATTGATTTACAGTCTGGTTATCACCAGGTCCGAATCAAAGATGAAGACATCTTTAAAACAACTTTTAGGAGCAAGTATGGTCACTATGATTTTGTTGTTATTCCATTTGGGATTACTAATTCCCTGGTTGTCTTCATGTGTCTGATGAATAATGTAATGCATAAGCACCTTGATAAATTCGTGGCCGTATTCATTGACGACATTTTAATTTATTCGAAGTCTGAAGAAGAACATGAAAAGCACTTAAAAATTGTTTTACAAGAGTTACGAGAACATCAGCTTTATGCAAAATTCAATAAATGTGATTTATTTAAGGATAAAATACAGTACCTAGGTCATGTAGTGACTAAAGAAGGTATTTTTTTTTATCCAAAAAAGATGAAGGCAATCGAAGAATGGCTAGTCCTAAAAGATGTATCTGGCGTATGATCATTCATGAGGATTACTGGCTATTATCGAAGATTTATTGAAGGGTTTTCAATAATTGCAAATCCCATAACTTCTTTAAAGAATAATGCGAAGAAATTCGAGTGGAGTCAAAAGTGTCAAGATAGTTTTAAAACGTTAAAAACATTATTAACCACTACACCAATATTAAGGTTTGGTGATCCTAATAAAGACTTTATAGTATGTACTGACGCATGCAATGATGGTTTAGGTGTAGTGTTAACTCAGGAAGGACATGTCATTACATATGATTCTAGGAAGCTTAAGATTCATGAGAAAAACTATCTGACCTGTGAATTAGAATTGGTTGTTGTCATACATACCTTAAAAATGTGACTCCATCATTTAATCGGAAGAAATTTTATACTAATGACATATAATAAAGGGTTAAAATATTTGTTGGATCAACCTAACTTAAACGGTAGGCAAGCTAGGTGGCTAGCTCTCCTTAGCGAGTACAAATTTGAAATCCAACATATAAAGGGAAAATAAAAGAAGGTTGTTGATGCTTTAAGCAGGAATGCAAAACTAAATTTTGTAGCAGCAAGTGGCACTTATAAAATAGATTTAGAAGAACATATAGAAGAAGGAATAAAAATAATCAGAAATTACAAGCAAAGGTAACATAATTTTTTTTTTAGAAGTTTAAGTACAGGGTATAGTTTAAATGAAAAAGAATTATTACTATATAAAGACAGACTATATATACCTAATGTACCTAAAATTAAGTTACTGATCTTAAATGAAATTCATAAGACTCCTTACTCAGGGCATCCTGGTTATCAAAAGACTATAACTATGTTAAGAAAGGATTATTTTTGGCCAAACATGAAAAATGAACTGGAAAAATACATTGCTAAGTGCTTTGAATGTCAGCAAGTAAAGATTGAACACCAGCATCCAGTCGGGTTACTTCATCCATTACCTATTCCTGGCTGCAAGTACGAGATAATCAGCCTTGATTTTATTATAGGACTACCTAGAAATCAAAACCTAAATGACTCAATAATGGTAGTCGTCGATAAACTAAGCAAGGAAGCTCATTTTATACCTGTAAAAACTACTTACAAAGCTGCAAATATTTCTGATATATTCCTAAAACAAGTTTTTCATTTACATGGAATACTGAAAGTAATAATTTTAGACAGAGACCCTAAGTTTATGGGAACTTTTGGAATTCTTTGTTTAAAGGAGTGAATACTACATTAAATTTCAATACCTCTTTCCATCATCGGACAGATGGACAGACTGAAAGAGCGAATTAGGTATTGGAACATTTGCTTAGAATGTATGTTAAAGAGCATCCAGGTAAATGGGAATATTACTTACACTTGGTAGAGTTTGCTTACAACAATCACTATCAAGCTTCAGCAAGATATAGTCCTTTTGAAATTTTGCATGGCAGGAAGTGCAATACCCCCATCTCATGGAGTAATCGAATTTACAGGTTAGTATTAGGACCTGAACTATTGAAAGAGATGGATTTAATTGTAAAACAGGTGCAAGGTAACTTGAAATTTGTGCAAGATAAACAAAAAGGTCAAGCAGATCTTAAAAGAACTCAAAAAGAGTTCCAAGTTGGTGAACATGTCTTTACTAAGGTGAGGCCTAAAAAGAGTTCTCTGAGATTAGGAAGTTGTGCTAAGTTAGCACCCAGATCTTGTGGACCTTTTGGAAATATTGTCCAGAATAGGATAGGTAGCATATCAGTTGGCTTTACCATCGAATTTGAAGGTTCATAATGTCTGTCATATTTCTATGTTAAAAAAATATGTACATGGTGCTACTCATGTTATAAACTAGAATGATGTGCAAGTGGAACTCAAAGGATATTTTCTGGTGGAGCCAGATTGTATCCTCGAAGGGAGATCATGCTTCAGAATCACACCATTGGTCAAGTGAAGGTGAAATGGAAGCACCTTAGTCCAGAAGAAGCTACCTAGAAATTGGAGAGTCATATACAGGATGCATATCCAATTCTGTTCCATGGAAATTATGAGGATGAAGAATAAATAACATCAAGGATGATGTTATAAATTAAGGGGGTGTCTATGTCGCATGCCCCAATTTGCAAAAACATTTTATATTTTAAGAAACATTGTGTTACATTTTGTGTCAAAGTTTGTAATTAATGACCAAGTGGGGTCAAGTATAATTTAATGTAATTGCTGAATATTTTATTATAAATAAATGAAAGATGAGACAACAACTTAGGGAAGCTATTGAATGAGTGTTTTATTGGTCACTTGATGGAGAAGGCTGGGTTGAGAGTATATTGACACTTGGCAACATCTTCAAACTACTTCTAGCTGTTGCAGTTGATACTATTGCAGGTATCAATTTCCCTATTTTTGTGGTCATGTTCCCCAAGAAAGTGGAACAAGAGAAGTTAGCTCATTAAGTAAAAAATGACCCAAAATACCTAGGCATGCTAACAAAACTTCCCATTGAAGACAGTTGAGGCTACTCATTCTGGATTTGTGAAAATTCTGAGTGAATGAAGTGCACAAGAGAATTCGATGGATGGCACTAGCTGAAGTATGTTTTGAGTGGAAAAGTGCTAAAGACCCGAACTAGTGCAGCTACTCTAAGTTGAGTTCATAATGCTACATGCAGAACTGACTTATTCCTGAACACTAGGTGGAGTTGCAGAGGATTCCTAGACTACATCTATCACCCAGTACTTCTACCAGGTGTACCAGGAGACAAGCTTGGGGGTGCTCAGAATTGCAGTCCAGCTTTTCTCCAGGAGTTGGTTGGGAGGAACAGGTTCCTTAAGTTGTTATCACCTCATCTATATTTCCAGGTTCTACTTGTTTTATTCAACTATATCAGTATTTACTATTCTCTGGAAAGTTTATGTTTAAGTAAAAATATGTTATGATTTTGTTCTTACTGCTGCTAGGGTTAGTTAGGAGAAATGTATATGCTGTGAAAAGTTAGTAAGTTCTAAGCTATTTAAATTAGAGTAAATGATTAGAAGAATTTATTATTTAATTAATAGATAGAAATAAATTAACTAAACTGTATTTTTCCACACCTTTTATAAGGTAGTACTGTAGTACAGTAGGTAATTTTAATTTCAGATAAAGAATTTGAATGAAGTATGCATTCATATGGAATTGTTAACTTCTACATGTTCATAAGTATAAGTTGTGTGTATGATTTATTTAATAATGTTCATTTAGTTATATTACTTAAACTAAATAACCTGAAACAGTTAGTAAAGAGATAACATATTAAGCACTAATCTGTGCAATGATTTACACAGTAAATCAAAATTATTATTAAAAATATAATATTTTCAGAATAAACAGATAATATATAAGAAGGGAATTAACATAACTAAGTTTAACTTAAAAGAAACAGTTTACAAGGCTAAACATATACCAAAATAATTCATTTAAATGAAAATACAAACTAGGGTTAACTAAGAATGAAATACTAGATCTGTAATTATCTAAAGAAGAATTATGGTTTGTTAAATAACTTACGTAAAAGAACTGTTCTTTTCATAATTAAATGAATTCAAAATCTATCTACTCTATTCTATACAACCATAAGCATCAATTAGATGTCTATATGGAGTGACATACTTTATCTATGAGTAATTGTAAAAATTTAAAACCCAATATTATATTTTCAATCTCATAAATTACAGAAAAGAATTAACTTATACAACTAATATCTCTCCTCTATTTTATTTATTACAGAAATCATTACTGATTTAATAACTAAGTTGCTATCTAAAAACCCCAACTATCAAAAACCCTAAGGATTTAATTTACTTCAAAGAAAAACAAAATAACCAGGAATTTACTTAATCCCAAAACCTTCGAAAGGTTAAATTACAACAAGAATAGTTAAGTAACCAAAATATATATAAATATATTATCAAAAAAGAGTTGTAGTCAACCAACTGCAAGCTATAAGTAATATTTTAAGACCAAAACCTGACTTAATTAGTTATGACCTTATGGCCTTTTTACATTACCAGTCAAGGTTTAAAAGCCTGATAAAAAAGCATCATCACTATGAACAAAATTTACAACAAACAAGATAGTTGTCTTGGCTATGAAAGCCCTAACCCATCTTCACTAAAAAAAACCACTAGGGCTTCAAAAATTTTAAACCAATCATCATATAATGGCCCCTGGCCAGTCCAAACTTTTACATTGCAGTACATCACAGCCGAGCTGGAGGACCTTTAAACCTACAAACTCCATCAACAAAAATCAACACTAGAAACCATTGTAGGAGAACCTCAGTGAAACTGAGGCTCACCAGGAGAATCATTGTTGTTGAGTACCTTCTCTTTAGGATTTTCAACCCTGGTTATCCTTTAAACTACAATCTGCAATGATTTTTCAACATGAAAACAAAAATTATTAATTACCACTGTTAATAATGAAAGAAGCTAACTGAACAGTGCATTAATGGTTAAGATAGAAAAGAATATTATATCTAAGAATTATCCTCTTTCTCTACTATGAGAAGATGAGTTTTAAAACCCTATCCACCTATTGCGAAGACAATGAGCTTCAGAAAGGAAGTTTTAGGATAGTTTACACCACACAGTGCTCACTTTCAAACCCTCATATACCTTTCAAAGAATGACGAGCTTCCAAAAAAATTCGATAGAAGGAAACGCAACATACAAAGCTCAATACTGAAAACCAAAACCTCTACGGGAAAAGACAAATGCCACCTGAGAGCTAAGCAGTAAAATAGTAAACCCTAACCAACAAAACCACACTACGATAATGCTAGAGCCATTCTCATCTCTTTATCTTACCAAAATGCCAGAGAGCGATTAATAACACTTGTAGAGGCAGAGATATGGCAGATGCATTGTTGTTTAGAGCCAAGTAATGGCGAGAAGAAGAGCATGATTACAAAACCAAAGCAAACATCCCGCCTCTACACAAAGAAGAGAAATACCTTTGACATGGAGGTTTACACTTTTGTTCGACAAAGAGACAGAGCGGCCATAAGACTGCGGACTCTCTTCCAAAACAGGAAAAAAATATAGCGTAAAGGCTAGATTTTAGGGTTTAGAGAGACTTTATAATAAAAAAAATCCAAAGTCAAAACCCCAATGAATGTGCATCGAACATGTAGCTCCAAATATTTTGCAAAGGATAGGTTTGCACTATAGTTCGAGACCCTCATTCAAATCCTGCACATAATATTGTATTAAAGTTATTATTATATTGTATTTTGGCATGGCTTCTTTATCATTTTTTTGGTTTATGTTTGTTTAACCAAAATAAATAGTATGGAGGTAGTCATGAAACAAAGGCTTAACATAAACTAGAACCTTTAAATATATATATAAGCAAACTTATATATGTTCATGGATCCTCTCATGTTAACTAATGCTTAGTATTCCAATCTAGGAAGATACAAAATGGAGAATCAACCATTGATATGTTTATACTTGTAACTAGAGATATTACCTAGCTAGGGCTTTAGTCTAGGAATTTGTTTACAAATTCTAGTATATGATTTGTTAATAAAACTCATATGAGATGAGAATCCATATAAAGGAAAATAGGGTAGACATCTATGAAGACTAATTCATCTTACCTTACGATAAAAAGTATTAACACTTAGTTTAAAGAAAAACATTGGTAATAAAACATTTCAAGTTTGAAAGATATTTGAATAGTTATAAACAATGTTGTTTACCAAGTACTAGTGTTAATGTTTAGTTTAGGCAAAGTATTTTTTTACAACCTCTTTTGGATCATATATCTTCTAGGTTATTGTAACTATTTAATAGTAGAAAGGAATTTGTTCCAAAAAATACATACACTAGAATTACATACAAGTTTTCAATTGAAAATCACATAATGAAAGTTAAATGAATAAGCTCTATGATAGTAAGCGTAACAAAGATAAATCCATTTTATTGGAATATTGTCACTACTAACAATTATGTAGGTTTCTAACAATAAAAAGATCAGTGATACCTCTTACTGGGTTCAAGCTACAAAACAAATAATTTAACTAGCATTTTATTATATGCTAGTTGAATGATAATCTCGATCTCGAAATACTGGTAACAAAACTACTTACTTGTATAGAACCTGTAAAAGAAGCATCACTACACTGTATTAGCTGTAAGCTAAGTAAGCCCCTATCTGAACTAAAGTTCTTTCCTAATTGTCATAAGACAGTAAATACATACTTAGTATCAGGTTTAGATATAGTTTTCTTTTCATATCATTTTAAAACATAAACTGCTAAATTCAAAATCCTGAACATGGAACTATGAAGATAAACAAATAATTTATATAGAACTAGAGATTTACAAATGTTCAGTTCTAGATACTACTGTTTAAATTAACCGTTAGTAGTTATTGGTTCTTAGGCAGTGACGAGTATGAAAATTTTATGTTACATGAAAAATTTTAAATTTTTACGAATTTTTGGGTTATTACATATAATGTACTCCAATAGGCAGATGTGTGCCTTCATGCCTTGTACCCTAAAAGACTTCAGTATCCCATAGTTCAGTAAGGCCTTTGTGGTATCCGGATCACTGATGGCTTGGAAGCCTATCATCTCATTCTTACACTCTTTCCAAATAACCATGATGTGAGTTTTATCTTTCACCTGTAAGACATAAAAAAATATACGTATTAGAAATCACATTATGGACAGGAAAGGATATAAAATTGGTGTTTTTAAATAAAGAGAATAAAAATTGAATTTTGATGGAGTTAGAGTTTTTTTTTGCAATATGTAGGGCTTGCCACATTTTTATCTTTTTCAGATAGAGCGCCTACGATGCATATACCTATTCATATTCATAGCGCTAGTGGTCGACGCCTCTTTCGGTTGTGGAAAGAGTGCCTACGGCGCACCTGCCCAGCATGACAAAGCGTTGTCGTGCTCATGGCCATAAAAATAAAATGCCATCATGGCCATCATTTTGAATTTTCAAAACACCTATAAACCCTCATTAATCTGGTAAAAAATCCTCTTTTAATCAAATTAAAACTGCCTATCTTTGTTTAAAACTAAAAAAAATCCATGGGCATGAAAAAAATGGTTTAGAATTTACCTCTTCCAAGAAAAATCAAGAAGCAATGGGTGGAAACACTTACAATCTCTTCTTCCTTCACTCCAACTGTCAACTGTCCAAGCGGTAAGAGTTTTTACTATTCCTCTCTATTTATAGTAATTCTGGAAAGTTTTATTATTTCATTATAATTTAATTACTTTTGAAATCAAAAATTATTTTATAAAAGTGGGTTTTTGTATCACTTGTTTTAAAATAGTTCTAGTAGAGTTGGATTTTTAATATGATTGTGATATTTTCAGGTCAAATTTTGGTGCATGGATATCAAACAGGATCTTTTAGTCTTTTTCAAGCTCAGAGTGACAATGAAAAATTACCAAGCGTCATTTACACTTTTCACTTGCTCATAAAAAACTAGTAAAAAGGTGTTGAGTCCACTTTTTTTCTTTTTTCAGACTCGTTAGAAATCGATTATGAAGAAGGAAACCTACTACAGAGTTATATTTAATATCTTTCCAATCTCCCTAAAAACACAAAAAATATTTCCAAGTGAAATTGTTACATTCACGCTTGTAACAGTATCAGAACGATCAATTGGTCAGTGGTAGGTTATCTCTTTTTCAGACCAACTAGGCCTATTTACGAAAAAGGACCTCTTGGAGTTTCCTTTTTTTTTCATTCAGACTCTCTAAATATGAATGATACTGGGTTTTCTTTCATTGGAATCATAAAATAAAACGATCGAATACCCTATATGGGAACGAACCCCTCCTTTCTCAGGTTCATAAAACATGTGAGAATGGACTCATAACTTGATGAGCTAAAACAAGTGTTTGTTACCCTCTTTTAAATCGTAAAAATGAAAATAGGTACGCATATGTTAAGATGGGGAAATTAAAGGAAACAAGAATGTTTCTCATTTGTATTTATGGCAGTCTACAGTTCACCTTTGAACATGGAACCTATCTGCATTTGCATGTCTAAACAGTTGGGTATTTAGCCTGTCATCAAGTCGATCCACCTTTGTGACTCACCTGAATATTTTGAGTCAATTCAAAGAATTCTTTGTCATATTCCTTACATTACACTTGGTTTTAGTCTCGTCAATTCAGTGCTTCCAAGTCCTTTGCAGTGCCACAAATTTTTCTAAGGATGTCTCTTCCAAAAAATAACTCATGAATAACTTAACCTATCCATAAATTCAGTCATGTCTAAGTCAGTTTCATTACTTAAAATCAACTTTTGTTCCACATTTCATGTCACTAATGGGGGAATCATCATGTCCCTCCTTTGACAAGTCTATTCTTCTCGACTTCATCTCATTATCCAAGAATTAGAACTAGAAACCTAGTCAAGTACCTTGAAGCCTACATGCCTCAATGGTAGGTTTCCTTAATTTCAACAGTAGGTTTTCATCTTTGACCTTTGATTGGAATATTCTATCAAGTGTTTGGCTTTAAAACATCTATTCACACTTGATAGAATGTACCAAGATACCATGGAGATAATTGACATTAATGATGATTTCCCTCGCACTTGTTAACAGTATACATCAATGACTAGTAATCAAGTGGTTTCTTCCATGTTCGACATCAAAAAATTTGTTCACATGGTTAGAATCGTATCTGTTGGGATTGGAATGAAGACCCTGAGCAACTATTATTCATCACTTTGGTTTCCTATCCTTAGGTTGCATTTGGAGAACGGTTAGAGTCTTGACATGGATCCACATTGTATGCTTGGTGATTGTGTTCAGTATTTGAGGTTCGGTAACATGGATCTACCTTGTATGTCTTGTATCCATGTGCCACCTCTTACATCAGTTATTCATGGATCTACAGTGTATGTTTGGTAGCCATGACATGGTCATCATCATGGATCTGCACTGTATTGGTCCGCAGCCATGATTCAGTTGGATAGGTCAGTTATTGGTTCTATGTTAGGTATGAGTTCATCTCTCATTGCCTCTATACCATATTGATATCCTGCAAAGTATTTCACCTATCACTTCCTTCTATCTTGATACTTTGGGGGGCATTCTGTTGCACCTAGAAATTCCACCATAACCTATTTACCTTTCAGAGAGCCAGACTTGAGATACCTTGGATAGTTTTCTCCATCGTTTGGAAGGGTGACACCTTTCTCCAACCTTGACAGAGCGCTGACGGTGCTTCCCACATTGGATCAAGGAGCATTGGTGCCTCTTTATTTTGACAACAGGCTAGGATGGTGCCTTTACCCCTTCTTCTAGGTTCATCGATAGACCAAGAAGGAGAAAAAATAATGTTCTGAAAGATTCGTTGTGAAAGCCTCTGTGGATTCAGTTCATACTTACATGGGAGAGGTGGCATTCACCTCCCTCACCTGTTGGGATCATATCCTCTCCATTCCCCAAGGTTATCTTAAGTATTTTGGCCTAAAAATGAAGCCTTTATGATGAGATTGGGGGACGCCAAAGAAATTTCATTATGTTGTTGGATTGAGATCTGAGTTAGAGGAAAGATAGAGTTGGCTTGCATGTGAAGATATTGCCATACATGCAAAGGATTGTATATTTGTTCTAGGGGATAAAGCCATCAACATCAAAGCTTGGTTGTAACTTTACTCTCTCATCATTAATACAAAAGTGTTCCCTTTTCAAATATTTAATGTGTTTTAATGTTATATTAGATATCGTTGGACTCCTTGATCACTGACATAAGTAGTTGATTTTTCATGATGCTCTCACTTTGTTCTCTTTTGATCTATTTTGCAGGTATTGAACATTGCAAGAACTTTTGAGCACGGACAAAAGGACTTAGGTTTGGGGTAAGATTCTGGTTCATGTCATTTAAATTGATTACTTAGGGAAAAGATATACTATTGTGCTCTTTTGTTCTACACTTGTGTTTTGCAGGGTAGAGGAATAGCTCTTGTCCACAATAGGTGTAAATTTCTTGATAACATAGGGATTGGTCTAGACCCATCCTTGCGGATGGCCACTGTAGCACTGTCCAATGCAATGCACATGGAACCTACCATACAATCTTGTGTCTCAACTCTGAGCTGTGATGGCTCAACAACACTCTGAGATGTGATGGCTCAACAACATCATTCGACTAAATAAAATTTTCAATATGAATGGTAACTAGTCAAGAAGGTGGTCATGTAGCAGCAAGATCTCTGTAATCCATAGGATGCTCATAATTGCATCCCACCTTGATGCCATAAAATATGACATTGTTCTCATGCAATTAGGATGCATGTGTAGCACAAAATTTGCGTACACATGTTTGTAAAAGTACAATGGGACCTCATCATGGTGGGGAAATATGACCCATACTCTAGTAAACCTATCATAAACAATAGGTGCAAAAACCTCAAACCTAAATTATTGCAATCATAGGGGTTGATTAGGAGCACATCTGGGAGGAATACCAAACGAATTTCCCTTGAAATCCTTTCCTCTTACTGTAGCTTTCACAAACCTCCCATTTTTTAGGACCTAGTATCTAGTCCCTACTCGTTTGGTAAGTAGTTTTCCAGATGTCACTAAGAGGCCCTACCTTCTCGTTGACCTCCAACAATCCATCAACCTCATCGATCATTATGGTGATCGATTCTATGGATGGGAAATCAAGGCACATGGACCCTAACTAGGTGCACAAGAAATCGTGATGCGATGTAATATCCTCGATTGTGATCCTTGTGATCTCATCCTCCCAAGGAGGTGGAGAAGCAAAATGAGCACCTAATAAATATATATATATATATATATATATATATATATATATATATATAAGTACAAAATTTTGATACAAAATCAAGATACCAATAGTTGAAAAATATATAAATTATATGAATTTAATGTACTTGTGTGATGACGGACTTCCTCACCATGTTCTGAGGAGGTCAATGTGTTGTGACCATCATGTTAGATATTGACCATGATTCTCGTGGATACACGATCACTAGAAGTTTTAGTGGGCGCGGTGCCTATGAAAGTAGAAAAAAAAACAACTAGTAATTGAGTTAGATGTATACAATAACTCACTTTTTTATGTAAGTCAATAAAAACAAAATAATATATATAAATAGTTCACATATGACTATGCTCATGACATACAGGTTGCTACAATAGTAGATCCTCTTAATCAATTCCATTTTTGGATGGAATGATGACACTTTGGAGAACAATCTACCTGAAACATTGAAGATAAATTATATATGTTATCTTTTGAATATAATAAATGATCTAAGAAAAACCTCCCTGTAAATAGATTTCCCCACCAATATATGTTCTTAATAATGTAATTTAATGTTTAACATTCCATTACCAAAAATAAAAATAAAAACAAATGTCATGTGATAACGTAGAAAAAATACATGTCTCCTCATAAAGTAAGAATTTTACAAATCCACATTTGCCTAAAAATTAACAAAATTTAAACGTAAACCAAAATATATCAAGCATGAAAGGGATCAAATTTCTTGAGTTTAATATTTTAAAAAAATTACGCCTCAAGAAATTGGATGCCTCTTGGAGCTTGATAGATATGTGTTTAATATGGATCTATGCTAGTTTATTTTCAACTAATGTCTAGAGTAGACATGTACAATAAAAATATCTAATTTACTCTTTTTTTTCGTTAAAATTACTTTATATATATATATATATATAATTTTTGGGTGTTTTCAAGAAATTTCATTAAAATTACTAAAAAATACAACACTTTCAATCAATGCATGGAAGACTTATTTTTTAGGGTTTGGAATAAATTTCACAAAATACTAAAATAACACTTTCAAACAATGCATAGAAGAAAATTTCATACAACTTCCAAACAAATCAACAATTTCAATCAATGTAAATAAGAACTAATTTTCAGGGGTTTTGAGTTTCCTACCGCATGTTGTGGAGGCCGCGGTAAAAAGAAGTGGTGGATGGTAACAGATTGTTGTCTTTGATGAAATCAACATAACCATTCTATACTCCTCATTCGAGTTCCTTTGCAACATACACTTCTAGATTCGCTGAGGTTTTATGTTTACTCGTTCTTATATTGTTATAGTTCAAGATCTCGATCAATATTTATAAATATCAATTGAGAATCATAGACCGATTGATGTTTTAAACTCCATGGGTTATGTCCAAGATGAGGCTGTTTTAATTATCCTCACATTCTCTTGATTGAGCTTTAAATGAGTTCACTCTCTTCATCGATGGTTTGATAAACCCTCAATCGAGTTAGGTAGCTTGATTGAGCACTTGAAAAACCCTTGGTCAAGCTTTTGAAATAATATCAATTGAGCACTTTATTAATCCCTCGATTAAGCTTTTCAAAGCTCATTTCAAGGCTTAACAAAAGATTGATTGAGCTCGATTTTCAGCATACATTCGCCCTCCGCTTGCCAAAAAGTGTTACCCATATTCATGAAAACACACTATAATAATATTCCCTTGTTGAGAAAAATAGTGTTTTTGGTTTTTTGACCATTCCTAAGAACATGGGCAAATGTGATGCATGCATATTAGGAAAACATATTAAGCATCCATTTCAAGAGCCAAAATTTAGAGCAAGTAGAAAGTTAGAGTCGATTCATTCTAACTTATGTGACCCCATGCATGTTCCTTCCGTTAATGGAAATATATATCTCATGCCCTTTGTTGATGACTACACAAAAACATGTTGGGTATACTTTCTAAAGACAAAATCTGAAGCATTTCAAACATTTAAAATTTTTCATGCATTAATAGAAAATTAAGAACAATCTCATATTGACACACTTCATGCCGATAATGGAAAAGAAAACACTTATAATGCCTTTGAATCTATCGTCATCATCATGGGATTACACGTCAAACTAATACTCCTTACAACTCTCAGCAAAACAGTGTGGTATAAAGAATGAATATAACAATAAATAATATGGTATGTTGAATGATGTTTTCAAGAATGTAAATTTGACGTTTGGGTTGACATAGTCTTATTTGCAGTGTATTTGAGAAATATAAGTTAGAACCTACTCCCAATTCTGACTCTACTCCTTGAGGAGACCCAATAAATTCATCCAAGAAAATTATTCTTGGATTGTTTGGGACTCTCAAGTCAAATGTGAGTCAAATGAACTTGGCAAGGCTAATCTCAAACTTAACTGTATAAGTGACATGGGAAAAAGAAACACTCAGTTTGCTTGATTTTCTATTGGATTTGACAAAAAAAAAATTGTTTAATAGTCTAGAATCCATGTTACTTGCAATTTGTTCTATAATCTAGAACAATATTGCACTATGTGGATATTAAAAGCTTTCATATTACTATGCAATATATTTTTCTCTTAAAAAGTTGTACTTTCCTCACTTGAGATTCACTTTGTTGACCAATACCTTGTCACTTTCATTCATAAAGGGATTTTTTTTAATTGTGAAAAATAAGTTCAATATATTGTAGGTATTCAGGGGTGGGGAGTAGGCTTTGGGAGGTTTATATGTATCAGAGGGTATAAAAAGAGGTAACTAGAAAAAAACTAGGAAATATCTTGTAAAAATTGAGGTTTTTTAATTGGAAATATGTATTGGGAGGGGGGCTCAACAAAAATTGTTTGTTAGGTATCTATCAATATCTAATGAAATTAGGGGTATTTTTTAATATCCTATCAATGAAGGCTTTATGGAATAGTTTGCCTGCGCAAAGACCTCGTTCTAATTATAGGGTCATTATTATTATCCCTCTCTTAGCCAAGTAATATGGTATTATTTTGAAAAATAAGATCAACCCATAGTTATAAATTCAAGGTAAAAGGGATAAAGGGAAATATGATTTTAGAAGGTATCATTAGACCATAGACCACCTCATTAGTCTAAGTATCATTGCTAAGGAATATCACAATAATAATATCAATCTCATTTTCTTCTTCATGGACTTTAGGAAATATTTATATACAATAGCTAGAAATAACTTGCTTAAAATAATAGAAGAGTTAAGGGTTAGTTTGAGTCACTATCCTCTACAATAATATTGTAAAATTAAAAGTTTTATAACACTAAAGGTTGGTCGAAAAATATTAATTGTAGTATTTGAGTTAAGCAAGGATTCCCCCTCTGACCTACTATTTTTTGTATATATATTGATAAGTTAGAAGGTTGTTTAATAAAGGTATGTTGTACTCGCACGACATTATGAGAAATTTCCAACATACTTTTTAATGTTCAAAATATTGTTACTTAAAATCAAGATGTCTCGTTGATCTTCATAAACAATTAAGAATTCTGAGGGATTTCTTCTCTGGTATGGTCGTGACCATCAACACTGAGAATACCAATGTTATGTTGAGAAAATCTAATTAGGTCACTTATGATATGTTTTTGTATGATGATAGAAACTTCGACGAACTCACTTCCTACAAATATCTTTAGGGAATAATATCCATCACAAGCTTGACTAAAGCTCCAACATTGAGTAAAGGTTCAACAAAGGGAGGACAGATTATTTTGGTCTTCAAAACAATTGTAAGTCAGGAAACCTTGTGATGTGGGATAAAAATAAAATTTTCTTTTAAAGTGGAGCATCACTCTTGTTCTCACTTATGGGTGTGAAGTTTGGGGTTGCAACCTCTCTAGATAAACTTGGAGAAGGATTGATAAATTCCAGAAGCATTTTGTAACTTACAATTTTAAAATCAAAAGAAATACACCATATCCTATTCTCATGATTGATGTGGGTCTCTCCCCTATTCATATCATAGCTATGTTATGAACCTAATATACAAGAAAAAAAATAACTCGGTATACCAAATCCATTTCAAATTCCAACCGAAGGGTTGAAATTAAGTGAGGTTGTCCTAAGGATGCCATACCTTGGTTAAAGATGTGGGGTTGACAAAAATGTCACTTTACAAAATATAGATGATATTAAAAACATTATTACTTCCTCGAAGTTCAATGAGAAGTTTTGGTGTGGTGAAGATTTAGTGGATAAAAGAAGATTAAGATATTACAAAGAGGTCCTTAACCCTAATCTTGAAGATCAAAATAATCTCTTTGTTTTAACTAGCTCAAAGAAGAAGATCCACATAGGTAATATAAGAATCAACTCACAGTAGTACATTAAAGCCTTCAACCTTTTCTAAAACTTTCAGGTTAAAAGGATATGTCATCTTTGGAAGCCAAATTGGTGAAATGCCTTATTTTACAGTTTGTAGTTTAAGAAGAGCATTACATATGTCTCAACATGTTTTACTTATAACTAAATCAATGACAATCCCAACTAAATCCAACTAACAGTTCCATACTATTATTTCATAGCAAAACTAATCAATGACAATCCTTGGATAAATTATGCTTCTGACGCTATGGCTATCGCAAAACATAATTACCCATGTCCTATCAGATCGAATGTGATTCTTACAAGATGGTTTTAGACTTTATGGGATGCCACATTGACATGGTAGTGAGAGGATGTAAGATTATAAGCACAATGATGTCAAACACCAAAATAATATTTCTTCAGTGCTGAATCTCTACTTTCAGTTTTAAGAGATAAAACATAACTGGTAGAACATCATTTCTTAAGGTACCAAAGATACAACATACAATATCTCGTATTTTAGCGTTTATTCACACATTATGTTTCATAATTGAGTGTCGATTTCAAAAATTATATTTGAAAGTAGATATCATAGTGGTCCCGGTGTTCATAATCAACTGAAAATGACATTACATAGAATATTTGAAAGCTTTACACATAATATTTGAAAGCTTTACAATTGTTACAATGTACTTAGTGCCAGCAAACATAATAATATCATTTAGGTGGTAGTCTCATTTCGATGCCAATTGACTATGCTGCTCATTGTATCTGTCAGAAAATCCATATCGCCTTTACGTATCAAAAACCAAAATACTGACAAAATGAAATTATAGTTTCGTCATGATGTCCAAGACCACTTCTAGATACACCAAACTAAAGGAAGCTGACCGCTGATCGATTTGTATCATCTAGTAAAATTAACTAAAGAGAATTCTCCAAGCAAAAAAGCATTTTCCAAATTAACATGTAGCAAAATAATTAACTAGTAACATACATAGTTTATATCTGAAAATAAACCTACATATGACTAAGCATGTAGACTAAGCATGTAGACAAAATGGGGACTAGTTTCACTTCCATCAACTCAACCCTATTATTTGTAGATTGCCCCATCAACTTAATCCTATTGTTTGAAAATTTCCCAATACTTGCTGAAAATTTAAACGTAAGATTTGCCAATACTTGCTAAAAAATTAAACGAGTGAGAATGTGACCGGTATAATAACCCTCCAGCACCCACTTATGCTCCAACACCAATATTTAGAATTTTCTATAAAACCTCCAAAATCGTCCTATGTTTTTTTGGACCAACTGCCCGAGGGAAAAGATCAAGAACAACCAAACTTTAGCTGCATAAGCATGTGGGGATACTACGTCATGGAAAATTAACTTCCCCATATTAATAGCACTAGGATAGCCGTATAGGGTGAGAAGGTTGCATTATGAATACCCCATAGACCTAAATTTGTTTTATTTGTGATACAAAATTCCACATGTTGACCATATATGGACATGAAATTAAGATATGACATAATGCTTTCTCTAACTTCCTTGCCAAACATTCTAATCAAATTGTCTCATACTAGAACTTTCCATGCTAGAGCTAACCACATGAATATTTTTTTCTTCAAAGGGACAATTGTATTTTCTATATCTTTTGGGACAACCGCTCTTGTTCAAGTAGATCTTTCTCTTCTGTAATGACCCTATAACCCAAACTAGGGAGATAATTACCACCAGATTCATTTCTACAAAAGGGCATATTGTCAACACAATCCACGAGACAAATGTGACTATCTTGGAGAGCTTTAATGTAACCATCCCAATGAATCCTCTCCTCTACTTCAAATCCCATATTTGTTATAGACAACCACACTTGTCTCAAGGAGTATAGCTATGTAAATCTTGGACTTGAATAAAAAAAGAAGAAGAAGAAGTATGCCTCTATCTAATGAAGAGTCAACCAATCTCATAGGAAGTCTATGAGCATCTAATCTCCCTATCCAAGGATCATGTCCAATCCTAACAAGAATAGCATAATGTTTATATAGGCTAAGTCGAAATAGTTATAATAGGAACGTGAGATTACACCATTAGTTATATTATATAGTCATTGTGAAAATAGATTCATGCACTCAAATGATATTTAGGGTGTTCAAATACCTTTGGTCTTGTATACTAGTCTCCAAGGTTGGAATTTGAAATCCAACCGAGTCATCAAATTTGATGTTCCAAAAGAGTTTACTAGACGTTTTACACATTCCAAGATTACTTTGTGACGGTTTATTTTGATTTGTAGATGTATTTCATGGGAAAATCGTCTCATGACAGGAAATTTTACTGTCTAATTTCATCCCTATTAGTGGTCTCTATGACACTTTAAACTATCTTCACTATCAGCTTATTATATGAAAATTGCCAAAGAAAATTTATTGGAAAAAAGCGTTAGTATGTTCATAAAATCAACTTAAAAGCATAGGTCATTCAACAAGATAAAAAAAAGTTTTTATATTGGCTTATGATAGTGATATATATTAAAACCCTAGATCAAAACATGTTGATATGATTTTTTTTCGATAGTCATTAGCCTTGTGTAATTCTCACTAAATGTTGGCTCTAAAATGCCATTATAATCAAGACATCAATTTAGTTAATCACATTTATGCACATGACATGTCAATTAAATAGATTATAGTATTTTAAATTATTTGCATCAGAATTGAAAACAAGAAAACTATACTATACTATATATATAGATATATAGATATATAGATATAACAAGTCAATTAATTCATATCATAAATGGATCATAATATTATCAATTATTTACGACAAAACTCAAAATAACAAAACAACATAAGAAGACAAATAATTACTATGGTAAAAGGATTGAATTGAGGGAGAAGAACCTAGTCTTCAATAATGGATGAACTAGAAATTTCCCTAAGAAGGTGCAATAATATGCCAATAAGGTGGTTGTTAGAGGGTAAAGGAAGACAAAAAATGTAACATTAAAATGAGGTAGTGCAAGATTGCAACTAATACCAGAAAATTTGGAACACTTTAATTTATCAAAAGTTAGAGAATAGGCCAACTGAGAATAGATAACAAGTTTAGTGAACTTAACAGTTTTAGACAATAATAAATAGGAATTTCAAATTAACATCACATTATACAATGAACATGTGATGCCTTGGGAGAAATTTATCTGATGAAGAAAAGACGCAAATGTGTTGTTATCACTATAAAGAAGGAAAAAAGTGTTTGATCAGAACACATGTATTCAAACATGGTTTTGTAAACATATTGGGGAAGTTTCAATCTTGGATGAATTGCAGTTCTTCTAATCCATTCAAATGGCCCTCTCCATCACGACCACTTTCCTCTCAACAAAGACACTTTCCTCTTAGCAGATATCCGATTTGAAAGGGGGATTCCAAAAGTATTCCAATAGCTCAAAGATCCTGGAAAATAACTAATAGAATTTACAACCTCTTAAATTGGTACTTGACTTCTTGAGATAATTATAGACATGAATGATCAATTTAGAATGAGATGGAAAGCATTTCAAAATGGATGCAACAAAGCTAGGCACTCACCTAGGATGTAATAGCAACATGATTTGAAACATTTTGAGATTATTTGAAACATTTCAACATGTCTTGATTGATACATGACTTATTGAAATGATTATAGACATCAATGATCAATTTATAATGAGAAGAAAATAATTTTAAGAGTCATCTCACATTTTTTAATCAATGCCTTCAAAATTATAAAAACTATGTGAAACGATAGTTGAAAACTATGTGAAATGATGGTTGCCAATTTTTTTTCTATAGTGTTCATACCTTCAACATTATAACATATATATTGACTCAAAAAAAATTGCTTCACCTTAATTAGCGAAGCATGGTATGATATTTATCAAATTTAATAACTATGATGGGTTGTAACAGTTAGGAGTAGTTGTATGAAATAGCATGAAATAGGGAAAATTCCACATAATCTCATCAAATATACTTTTGAAAATCATAGAAATGATGCTCTGTAAGTAAATCATATAAATCATAAGCGAAATAAGAAAAATTCTTAGATTTTACACAGAAAACAAAAATAGTTGATAAAGAAAAGTGTATAACACCAAGAGCAAGATTAGTAAATTGACCATCCAAGGAGATTCGATACATACCATTGACATAAAAAAAAATTGTTGATTGTGTCTCTGTCTTCACCAAATTAATTTTCCAATTACGAAGGAAATTATACACAATAGAACAAGACTCGGGAAGGATGTCCAAGTCTGACAAGAGACATGGAAGAGAGGTGGCTATTATGGAGATGTCTTGTGGGAAACTTATAGTATGGCTGGATTATTTGTATTGGCCATGATGTGCATGTGTAACTTGAAGTATTGGATTGGCATAGGAAATAATCATTTCCTCTGTTTGAGTCAAGCGTGCAAGTTCACGTGGTTGGTTTCTAGGATCCATGTTGTTATCTATGGAGAAGCGATGGCCATGTCACTCTTTAGTACATCAAAAGAATGTATAGATGCCATATGAAAACTTTGTTTCATGTTCGGATATGATTCCTTGCATATTGAGAAAACATGCAGTGGGTGGAGGTGAGAAAGTCAATTAAGAAAACAAAAGTGACCATCTAGTAAGGGGGTGGTTGGAGGTGGGGGTGTAGTGGATGTGTGCATTTGGGTAGGGTTGATTGAAGCATTGAGCTTTGCACATCTGGATTGATAAAGAAGACGTCTCTGTGCATTTTGGTGGTCCTTTGTTTGGCTATAAAGAATCCTTCTACATGCATTTATTTGTTTCCATGCACTATTGGACAACATAGGTTGTTGAAGAGAAGCAGTTTTCCTTGAACCTCGAGGAGACATTGATGGGATTGTCAAATTTTATAAATGTGTGCTTGTAAGAAAATTTTGAGGCATGTACATTAAAAGCAAGAAATGCAAACTACAACTAAAAATGTATGTGTGCATATATAAATAAAGGCATTGCGAAAGTTTTTCAAGAAAGAAGGTATAAATCATTTGTGGATGTGTGTGCAGCATAATTGTATGTGAAAATTAAGCAAGCAGCAACACAGTATAATTAAAAAAAACACATAGATGGGATATTAAACATTGTATACATGTAAGAAAATGTGAAATGTTGGATGGACACATATAGATAAATATAGTGTATGTGAGCGAATGTAAGTTGTGCTTCCAAAAAAAACCATGTAATGTATAGGATAATGCATATAGCGATGTGAGAACAAAATTAATAGTAGCTAAATACATTGTAGATATTTATAAAATGACAGGAAATTACGGTAAAAGTCTATATACAAGCAATGAAGGAAGGCAAGGTTGGGGGGGGGGGGAATTCAAAGATTGTGATGAAGTGGAAGAAACATAATTGGGTGGATATAAAGTGGAATGAATTTGGAGACATAGGATGGTCTATTGTGTGGTATGATGTCTCGAATATATGGAGGTAGAAAAAAGGAGTGAGGGAAGAGTTAGATGTGGGAGGGTGACTTAAATGGGTGGCTAGAATAAACAGAGGGTGGAGTGTATGAAGGGGAGGTTAGAGATGGAGTGCAATAGGATGGATTTAAGTAGTGAGTGCATGTATTTCATCTAGGAGCTTTGTCGATGCAGTGGCATAAGGAATCCTTTCAGAATTGAAAATGGTTGTCTTCAATCTTGTAGTGGAGTTGAAAGTCTCTGTCTTCATGGACAAGGTGAAAAGGTATTGTCATGAAGTTAATTGTAGAGAGATATCCTTTATATTTAAGGGTTCAGTGGATAGGAGGCATAAATATTTTGCAGATACACCAAGTAGTTGGTTGGATGCATCATCAAAAGTTGTGGCCCCACTGATTTGGTCGGTGTGGTCTTGCAAGGAAATCTTTAAAATGTACCTGTAGTCACATTCTATGAATTCACCATCACATTTGTTGCAACGCCAAGTGTTGTAATCTCTATGTGCATTTTTTTTCACGCATTGAATGCCATCAACAAAGAGATGGCATGAAAGGAAGTGGAAGTCTCCCATGTTAATATCAACGATGGAAGCACATACACAGAACCATATGGCCTTATCAGAGGTTTTCATGCTTTGCAAGTCGAAGATTGTTTTAATTGGGTGTGTTGGAAAAATAGAGTCTATGTACTTGCGACTCAAGGATGGCAATGCAATGAGGAATCCATGATCAGTGAACCATTTTTGAAGGAGATGGGTTGCCTCAATATCTGAAATGATAAGCAAGGTACTACTAGGGACACTTCCAACTGTTTTACCATTGTAATCAATAAGATGGCCATCCTTGAATGCAAGGATAGCTCGTGGATTAGAGGAGTATAATGAAGTAAGATGAGAACCATCAGTGTGGCAATGATGAACCCAAAGCGTGTCATTGATGCTAAAACATGATGTGTCTTTAAGGAAAATGGTTTGCCTACTTGTTTCATAACCTTTTTTTCCGAATCATAGATGCAGGGAAAACAGAGCTGACCATGCCAATAAGGTCAACCATGGAATTTCAAGGTAAACTTTGAAGGTAATTGATTGTTTTAAACTGGAAGGAATGTAAAGGAATTGAGGGAAATTCATCAACAAAAGGGTGGCTGGTTGTTCAAATGGTTATATGAAGGGTTGCTTGTTTTGATTGTGCCATTGGAGACAATGTACATTGTCTCTATTTCAACAAGGGCATAGAAGGAGTCAACAAAGTTGTTAAAGGAAGAGACATAGATCTCTTCTTTAGAACAGTCAAGAAGGTCAAATCAAAAGAGTTTCCTTGGGCCTCGTTGGTTGGTGTATTCATGGATGGTTGTTTTCACAAGTACATGACCTTGGACGGACCATTTTTTGTAGTTGGCATTGAGTGCTTTGATTGGAATTATAGTATTTTCCATGGATATTGGTGTAGATGATGTTTGGGATGAGTGAACATCACTTTCTTCTATGAGGCAAATGGGTTGGCTAGTTGATGAACCAATTGGAAGGCCAAAGCTAGTTAGTAGTACAAGAGGAAGAGGGCTCCCATTAAGGTCAAGTTTGCAGTGGACCACGTCAAGATTGAGTACTGCAATAGTTTTGTAAGAGAAAAAAAGAAATAATTGGTAAAGGTGTTTAGTTTGTGACAAGGGGTGGTGGGTAAAAAATCACATCCTAAGCTAGATAAGAAGAAAGATTTAAAGAATAGAAATATAAATGTATGTGTTATTATGAATGACAGTACACGTGCACTTGGAGAGCTTGATGATAGAACCTTCTTGGAGTTCTCCATCTAATAGGAGGGAATTGAAGAGAGTTGGGAGAAAAGTATGATGCATGTTGTTACCATCAGAGAGAGTCAGTTGAAATTGTGGAGTAGTTTCCTTTATGGAGGGTAAATTCAATTTTGTTTTTTTTATATAATGTAACAAAAAATAATATAATGGGAGCATTTAAAGGTAGGTAGTAAATGCTTAAAGTGTATTAGAGCTACAATCTGATAAAGAAGTTATTGGATCCTTCAGACCTTCTCGACATATACCTTCTCATCAACCCCCTACCTCATTATGACCCTCATTATTTGTTTTATTGAGTCTCATTTTCCTCTCTTCAATTTACCCCTCCTTATTCCTTTCTCCTCCAACACACTCTATTTCTCCTCTAATCCTCCATATCTAGCTTCCCTTTTTTCTTCATCATTGTATAAGGAGAAGACACAAACCGATGATGTTATCCATTGGTCATTTCTAATGTGCCTAAGGGTTAGGTGCATGTAACTAAATACAAAGGACTTGTATAATAGAAGTACAAGATAAGTACATACAATATTTTTGCATGATTAACCTATATGTGCATTATGAAAGTATACTTGCATAAGTAAAAGTTATTTCCAACATGTATATACCTATGTTTTAATTGATCTACTTCATACTTATGTTTTAATTATTTACTTGAAATATCTAAATTAGATAAATAATGGGCTTTCATATTAGTATTACATGACTACTAATCACAAGAACATTCTAAAACTAATTGTGTTTTGTAAAAATGTAATTAATTTAAGCGAATGTAGAGTTTTAAAATCGATACTGAAACCCTAAATTTAATGGAAACACTACATTCTCTAGCAAATGTATGTTAGAAAAATAAAAATAAAAACATAAGCACTATAGTTCAATTGTTTTCCAGATGTACAAATAAATGTGTACATGTAATTATATTTAATTTAGTCATCAGTCTTTCGCAAAGCACAATTAAACTAAATGTTTAAGAGGCATTCAAATGAATCACTTCCAAAAAAACAAATATGCGTAAGGAATTGCATTTTATGTGTAAAATCCCAAAAAAACTCAAAAAAGACTACATCCAACCTTTAATAGTTGAAGGTA
The DNA here is from genome assembly GCA_001517045.1 of Pseudotsuga menziesii. Classification (NCBI taxonomy): domain Eukaryota; kingdom Viridiplantae; phylum Streptophyta; class Pinopsida; order Pinales; family Pinaceae; genus Pseudotsuga; species Pseudotsuga menziesii. The sequence continues at coordinate 208,377 of LPNX010046527.1, read as the reverse complement.
AGGTTATGGCTCAGCAAGGGGCAAAAACAACATAATTATGGCTTAGACAAGGAGTTTAATATTTTCTCTATCATAAATGTAAAAAAAATTAAAACATTTACTTAATTTAAGGTAATGCAGAATTTTAAATGGATACTTAAACACAAAATTTACTGTCATTACTACATGTTCTAGTAAATGTATGCTAAAAAAATACAGAAAAGCATAACTACTTTAATTTAACTATTTTTTCAGATGTACAATTAAATGTGAACATGTAAATATATTTGATTAAACATTAAGTATTTCCTAAAGCACGATTAAAGTAAATGTTTAAGAGACATTAAAGTTGGTCCTTGAGATGGATTTTCATTTCCAGTATACGTAGTATAAAAATAGAAAAAGTATAAGTATAGTGAAACTAATACACAACAATTTAAAAACAAATGGTAAATAGATCTTGTTTGGATCTGACATATACTCAGACATGTTGAGTCAGTTGTTATCACTAGAAGGACAATTTTTCATAAGGGTTACTTTGAGAGAGAGAAGGTTAAAGTGGTATGGGTTTAGGTAAGGTACACACAACAACAAAACCCAACATGTAAAATGAGCTCAAGAAGGTCATGCTCCTTATGGTTCTCTTGCATTCATGCATTCAAGCCAGATATGGACATATTTTAGGGCTCCATTTGTGTCTCATTCAAGTCATACAATGAGCTAAACAAATGGTATAATGAAGAAATCGAGCGAGAACGATGGTGGCAATTGGTAACGCAGAAAACCCTCACTATAGTAGTGAATGTGTATGCCCTAAAGGGTTTGGCAATGGCATGACCTAGCTCAACAAGGGAAATCATAATTTACAAACATGCGAAAGAGACCACGTTTCAAAATTGACAACCAACAAAAGCAAAAGGCTATGTATGGAAAGCTACACAAGGTCACATTCTCAGCCCATGGGTAGGAGAAGAAGGCATCACACCAACGCCTTATCCCTTGGAGGGATAAGAAAGGTCACGGACCAAGACTAAAGGCATACCAAAGCCACTTCCCAATCACTAAAATTCCAAAAACAAATTTTAGCAAACAAATAGGAAGACATGTATAAGTAGACTACAAAGGGAATTTTTTTGTGTGTTGGGAGAAGAAATGCAACCTTTACAGTTAGAGGAACCTTTGAAGGAAAATGATATCTTAGAGTTAAATGGATAGGAAGTTCCCTAATTTTTTCTTAAAAATTCCAAACATAAGGTCATAATTCATTTGAGAATCTAGAATTGGTGCAAAAGACAATCATTTTAATGGGCAGGGCAAAAAGCATCCAAAAAAACAACAGTATAGACTTGTCCTATCCAAATAGGAAGCATCCCTCAAGGCAGAGACATTCATTTCCCAATCACTAAAAGGGCACAAACCAAGTTTAACAGTTGCATAGAAACCAAAATAATGCAAGCACAACGCAAACCCTGCTCTGTACGAACAACGAACGCTATTCTTGCAAATCGATTGAATGCAATTTGTTTCTACGAACCCAAGTACTGGAAAGTGTGTGAAGTTTGTCTACCTATGAAAGAGTTGGCAGTTTTAGATCACCAAACTGAATGGCAATGTAAAACACAATAAATGCATTAGGGAGGGGCATTAGATTGACACAATGTCAAGTGACCCCCATGAATGGGTTATGTGAAAAAAGGAAAATTCCATCTTATATGCCGGTGGAGTGCATCCATTCAATGAATGTACTGAATGAAAATTAGATGGTTGAGGCATCCATATTTGTTACAAAACTCCTTAGTGCAGCTTGGAGAAAAATTCAAAGAAAGCTACCTATCACCTTCAAGTTGGGGTTTAATAGGTTCAACTCTATTGTGGCCAGGTTGTCATGTCCCACTCCCAGATCATAAAGAAACCTACGCATCAAGGAAAATTAGAAGTAACCATGGTCGTTAAGCAGAAGAGAGATAATAAAGCAAAAGAGCAACAAAGAAGTCTATAGTAGAAAGAGGAGTAGATATTATTTTCTCTCTTTCTCGGGTGCCACATACAAATGAAGGAGTGAAAGATAAATGTAAAATATTTGAAACACTTCTAGAAAATTTCCTTAGGTGATCCCTAAGTTGTAGAATAGTTACTAATAAAAATAAAATAAATATTAGGTTGATTTAGAATAGGGTATGAAAGGTCATATGGTTAGTCCTAACACTAATTTTGACATATGATCAAGGGTTTAAGGCATACATGTCTATACATGTGCAAGGCATTTAAGAAATACAACGCAGAGGAAGAAGGATTCAAACAGGCAAATCCGATCATGAGAAGATTATCATAGTCATGTTTAAGCCAAAACGAACACAAAAAAGGCTAGTCTAGGTATGTAGTATCCATGAGGTAGCACCCCACAAACATGCTACAACCATTGTGTTGTAATTCAAGTTAAGAGAATTGACTAACAAAAGGAATACAAGAGAATAGTTATGAGTCAGCAAAGGGATTTACTATGTTCTCTCTCTCAAGGTATGTAGACATTATTTTTGTGTCATTGTTGTATAACAAGAAAATCCAAACTGAAGATGTGATACGTTGGTACTTGCATAAGTAAAAGATATTTCCAACATGTATATATTTGTGCATTAATTGATGTACTTCATATTTATGTTTTAATTGTTTTACTTGAAACAACATAGCTTAACACACTTCAAAATCAACTAACATCACAAAATGCATCCATGAAATTATTGAGAAACATATATAGTTTCTCCATAAACTATATAAGAGTTCCCCAGAAAAGGAAGGCAACGGTGAAAAAGAGATCAAACCATAGACCATACACCTTGTTGCATCATAAGACAAAAAGGTCAAACCATCCTTTATTCACAAGGAGAGCATCACAATGGAAAACAAATTTTCATTCATGATAATTTCATAAATTACTTACAGAAATAGAAACATGTACCATTTGGAAGCTATGGTTCACGCTCAACAAATATATCCGCATTTCAATGGGATCCCTTTTCTCTGTTGGTCTAAATTCTGAAAAACTAATCATAATATGGCAACCCCAATTCAAAAAGGGCATTAATATTCAGCTTTTAATAGCACTAGTGCGACTTCATTCTAGTTCATAGAAAGAAAATTGTGTCATAAGACAAATTTATGAAACCATAAAGAAATCACATATCTAGTAGATCAACTTTTCAAAGGAATATATCCCTCAACACTTCCCAGAATCACTATCATGACCCCAATATAGAAACATTATCATCAAAGTTATGCCTTTGATTGCATTCGTGCGACTGCACTCCAATTCAAAAGAAAAATGAAAATTATGCTACACGACACAATTCTAGTTTTAACAGGAAACAAAGCACATATGTGGAAGGTTGTCTTTTTGAGGAAATATTCCCCTCGATACGTATATTCTTACATAATAACTACTATGTACCCATTCTGGAAATGGCATCAAAACTCTGCTTTGATGGCTCTGGTGCAACTGCAATTTGGTTTCCAAGCAAATAGAAAATCATGCCTCGAAATAATCTGCAAAAATCCCAAGAAAATAATCCACCTCCCCAAACATTGCTTTGATATCACTTATTACGATCCTTATTTCATAATGGTAACAAAAATATCAAGAACATGCAATGGGATGCCAAAAGGATAGTTTTATCCACAAATTGTTCAAGAGAGGGGAAACTCTACTAACCATTTTAACAGAGCAATCCCCAATACAATTATTGAAACAATAATAATTTATCATTCCAAATCTCATGAGTATTCCTTTAATATTATATATCCTAACAATCCTAACCTTGATCCATCACCAGTGGACCTTTATTAGCCTTTATTAATGACTACGTCATCTCACATAAACCTTGGGCCTTTATAACATTACCAAGAAGGTTCATAACAACAATACGATTATCAGTGGTGTACCCTTGGAAGAACACTTCAACGCATGATATGGACCTCTACTGTTTGGCCCAGTGTAAAACATTTTTTTATGTTATCTTTAGATTTCTATGAGAATTTTATATATTTAATGCCTTGTATTAATATTTATTTTTATGTGTTTTGAGAAGAAAATCATTTATACCTATATTACCCTACTACCACATGTTTTGTGAAATGTTTTATGTACATACGATCACGTCAATAAAAAATAAATAAAAACAAACATTCATTCTTTATTCCTTAAACTGTGAGATATTCATTTATAAAATGATCCATTTTACATCAAATAAACCTACTCAACTTTATAACAAAACAAAAAACAAAGATACAATATTTGATTATAGGAATATATAAAATTCTAAAGGGAAATGCAATGTTAAATTGAGAAGTACACAAAAAAATATATGGTATATACATGTGTTTTAATAGAAGTATCGGCTAGCTACAATGCAAAATCCATATCCCAACCCTACCATCATCGATTGAGTGTTGAGTTTAGCAATAGCCACAAATATAATACTCTATGCAGCAGTGAGTGGGCCACAACCCTTCCTGCATCTCTACAAAAATGTATGTATTAGAAAGAAAGGAAGAAAGAAAAATTGCTCTTGTGCTTGCTATATATATATATTACCGAAAAACAATAATCATCACATGGATATAAAAAATATGCATACACAACAATGACATATGGATACAAAATAATGGGTATGGAGTGATGCTTGATGAGTGTGCCCTTCTGGAAAATCAAGTGTGGTATTATAAGTCAATAATACCAATCGGGTCTGTATTTCCATAATAATACCAGTCAACTTATTAAAGTTTACCACACTTTATAACAGCAGTAATAAGACTCATGAACCTTGCAAGTATACTCACAAAACAGTCCAAATATTGTGTGGATATAACTCAATTTGAATGAGATAATAATGTGTTTATAACCCCCAAATGATGACTAAAGAAGGATTGTTGTAAATAGATCAAATCTTCCCCTTTAATAAAATATATTGAGCTACAATAAAAGATATTGAGCTACTCAGGAGTATATCTCTTTTTTAGATTCTACTCAAAAGCAACATCAGAAAGCAAGGGAAATCATAAAATGGGTTAGTATAATGCTACTGACCACTGATAAACACTTTTCATCTACATCAGCAATAATAATACGTGGAGCACCAAATTCCCATGTAGACAACACTGTGACAATACTGATAGGGCCTGCCCCCTTGACCAATATATTTGTCTTAGGACCTACAATAGAGTGACAATACCGATAGGACCCACCCCCATAACCAATATATTTGTCTTGGGACCTACAAAAGCATGACGATAAGAATGAACCCCACACTGAGTGGTTCACACATGGCACATTCCTCTAGACTTACATTCTTTGGCAACTTGAAACATAAATCTGCAGGATGAACATTCTGCATTTCAAAATCAGAGAACAACAAATTGTTATTTGTATGAAAATATGAATAGTATGAACATAAATGTACATAAAAAAATAATAGTTTAGACTCTAGTGTTATATATTATGGTTAGACTCATATTATTCCTTCAAGAAAGGAGCATGAATATTTATATAAATTCCTCGATTTACACACCCACAAGTACAACAACTGAGCTATAAGATATAAAACTTTAAAGCAAAAATGAAGTATGGAATCTGGATTATGAAAGACTTGTTGGAATTTGTTGAACCTTTAAATAAAAGAGGGTTAACCTTGTTGGAAGTTGTTGGAAGTTGTTGAAAGACTCCATCCTTTGACCATCTAACCAACTTCAGAGTTACTTCACAATTCTAGACCCTTCTATGCGACGAGCAGAAATCACCGGACTATAGCAGAAACGAAGGGGAAAAATGTGAAACATGGTGGTTTTAGTTGCATGGCAACTTTATATTCACCTGATGGGCGATGATGCTACAATGTTTTAAAACCCAACTTCAGAGATATTTTGTGATAACATTTGTAACATGTTACAAAATAGATAAAGTTTTCTTTAGTTTTATTATGAGTTTTGATGCATATTCATGTTGATGCGGACATATATAACACTTAGGTTGTAATGTGACTACCTATATAACCCTTGTGCCTAAGCCTATCAAATTTGCCGATAACATTTGTATAACAGGTTACAAAATCAAAGAAGATATTGAACATCTAGCTGAAGTCTTTAAGGATAACGGTTATAGTATAGGACAATTTAGGAAGATAGTTTCCTCCTCCAAGAAACCTAGAAAGAAGAAGACCTTGGACAATAACGACGACCCCATGCTGAACAAGGTCTCCCTTCCTTACATTAAGGGCACCACAGATAGACTCGCCAAAACCCTAAGAAGACATAAAATCGAGGTCTTCTTCACCCCTCCCAACACCATTAGGAACTTTGTCGACTCCCTCAAAGATCCAATTGATCCAAAATCCTACAAAGGGGTCTATTCCATTCCATGTTCCTGCGGCATGTTATATATAGGAGAAACCGGACGATCCATGGAGACTAGATTCAAAGAACATAGCGCAGATCTCAGACATGATAGACATAAGAAATCCTCCCTCGCGGAGCATGCGCACCTTACTAAGCACCACATTTGTCTCGAAGATGCAAAAGTCATCGCCAGAGAGGACAATTTGACCAAAAGAAAGATAAGAGAGAAGATTGAGATCAACCTCAATGAGCACTGCCTTAACCGAGACGATGGTGCCAGAATCAGTGATTCCTGGAAACCTCTCCTTTGCTCCTTACAAACCATTAAACGCCTTCAAACCAATTCTTAAGACTTTGTTTCCTACCTCACCTTTCCCCTAAAGCCCTCTGTGGACTTCTGAAAACCTATCAAATTTCTTAGGTCCTTCAAAAGTCCTTGGCCTTCTTCTAACTGGTCCTCCTCTCCTCCTTCTAGGGATTTTCTAATAGTTCTAGTTTTTAGGTTTAGGTTAATTTTAATAAAAAATAAAAAAATAAAAATAAAATAAAAAATAATAATAATTTTTAAATTTTTAAATTAAAATTTATTTTATATATAAAGAAACCTTTAAAAACTTTTAAACATTTAATAAATAAAAAAATTAAAAAAAAAAACTTTTAAACATTTAATAAATTAAATTAACAAAGTTAAAAAACTAAGTTAAAAAATTTATATTAAAATTTTTAAAAACCTCTAAAATAAAATAAAATTAATATTTCTAAAAAGTTCATTTTTAAAAAACTTTTAATTAAATATTTTTAAAACCTTTAAAAGGAAAATTTTTAAACATAACTTAAGAATTAAAATTAAAAGTTTTAATTAACTTACTTTAGAAAAATTTTGAGTTAAAATTAAAATTTTCCTTAAAAACCCTAAAAAAATTTCAATCCCATTTTTGAAAAATTTTAAACAAACAAAATTAAAAATTTTAAGATTTACTAAACCGGCCTGTTTATTACCTTTCCTACCTAAAACCTACTGATCCATATTTAACTGCTCGGGCATCGTACACATTTCCTCACGCTTCTAATTGTCTCTTGATGATGATCCCAGAGTAGGGATCGAAACGTCGAGATCTCTAATTTTCGAACGCAGCTCCTCTTTACTCAAAATTGATAAAGTTTTCTTTAGTTTTATTGTGAATTTGGATGCCTATTCATGTTGATGCAGGCCTCCCAAGTCAAGGTCCTAACAACAATTTATTTATTATTAACCATGCAGTGCTTTTCTTACTCAGAGTTTTTTTTATTAAGGCTTTGCAAGGATTTTAGTACTAATGTCCCTTTCAACTCCTGGACTAATTAGTCTAAGAAAAATATTCTATATGTTAAGAGGATATCCAAGACTAACACATTGGCTTTATCAGTGTAGTAAATTTTGTATGTTGTTTCTTTATGAAGTTATAAAATAACGACATTCAAATTGTAATTTTGAATTGGACTTTTGTAAGAAATTGTCTGGTCTGTAAGTAGAAATTGGAGTTTGTTTCATCCCAGATCCAATAATCTCGTCTTATTTTTTTCGGGGTGTACACAGTCATCTTATTTAGAAGCTACTTGCATGCATGTTTAATATTATATGCTATGCAATTCTTTTTCATTAATATATATTGTCGTAATGCATTTCTTTTTCATTAATACATATTGATTTTTTTTTATTTTACAAAATCAAAATTGGATTTTGTTTTAACTGAATTTTTAGACTACCCAATATATGTTGGATATTCATCTCAGTTAATAACTATTGTTGTGTTTTTTTGGAATTTATTCATCTCTTACATTTCTCCTGATCTACAACACTTTGTAAAATTGGCATATTTACTGCACAAAAATCTTAGCTACGAAGGATCCCACACTCACTTATCCAATGTCAACATGTCCTAACTTGCTAAGCTTTGCAAATTCTACATAGTTAATGCAGGCAATTTGAAATTGAGGGGGCTTCATTTACGGGTGCCCATATATTACTAATTTATAGCAATGTTGATGCAGCTTCACTATTGGTCAAGAAATTGCAACTTGTTTCATGCGGACTATTGCCCAAGGTTTGGGAAGAGTTTGTTTGTGCAAGCAATGCAAAGATTTTTACTCTAAATGAGTATGAAGACATTGCATACGTTAACTTCCCTTAGTTTCAAAGAATAGACGGTTTCATTGTCAACGAGAGCAAATTGGGAGAGGACAATATACAACCTGAGCACAAGGTCTTCTCTTGTTTCCTCAAGGGTAATGAAGGTAAACCAGGTCTCATCCATCCGAGATCTCTTACACTCTTCCTGCATATCATGGAGAAAACAGACTTCCAAGCAAAGATAAATGGATTTATCTAGTACAATTGTCAAGGAAAAGTGATTTTAGTTTCATAGAAAGATGGTTTACTTCATTAGATAGGAAATTTTTGAAATTCAAAAGAAAAAGTAACATTGTATTCATGTATTACATGATCAATCATGTGTAGATTTACATAGACTCAAAACAAAGGGAACTCAAACCCATCATATTTGTGGGTCATTCCTTAGGTTGGGAAGTTGCAACCTTGGCCACGCTATGGGTACTGAGAAATAGGCTAAAGCAAAGCTCTTCCTTCTGTATCACATTTGGTTTCCCTCTAGTCGAAGATGAAAGACTTGTTAAATCAATTGGCCATGATAATTGGGGTGGAAACTTTTGTCGTGTGGTTTATGAGCATGATATTGTTCCTCACATGCTCCTTGCACCGTTTGAGTCCATTGTTAAGCCCTTCACCACTATTTTTCCATATTGGCATGGCATAAATGTCCCTAATTCTTTTATTCAAGATGTTGGTAGGACTCTTCTTAATCGTGTGCTGGATTCTCCAGAAATCCCATATTGACCTTTTGGAGCTTACATGTTTTTCTAAAAAAATGGTACAGTTTGTATTGAAAACTCTCAAATAGTATTGGAAATGCTTCATTTGACATTGAAAATCCAAGAAATGTTTTTTACGAGATTGTAAAGGCGTGCCTTTTAGGGAACATAAGGTATATAAAACTCGATAATAGGTAGAAGAATAGTGAATTCCTACTCAGAAGACTCTTACGAGATGAGTATCTCAATGCAGCAAGAAGCCATTGGTGTTGGAGATTAAGTAATCCTCAATTCCCTTTTAAAATTAAAGTTAAACAAACAAACAAAAATTTATCCAAAATTCCACTTCAGAATTCGTAATGCTGAAAACCACCCAATTTCATCTAGTAGTTGTCCCTTGAGATTCTCTGAAGAGAGAGTCCTATAAAATTTTCTCCATGGAAACATTTAATTAAAGAGAAAGCCAATTTTTTCTACAAAACTCAAGAATTTCCATAAACCGCATAGATGTTGTTTTGATTTGAGACAAAAAAATGTACAAAATACTTACAATGAAGTTATTTAGGAACCAATGCAAAAAATGGCATCCCATTTTCAACCACAAAAATATCCGTCTTTCCATGTCGACGGTGTATTTCTTGATTGATTTTGTAGCAACAAAATCATGTCCACTGAACATATTGAAATTCATGATCACCCATTTATATCAAACATAAACACTGTTAAAAAAAGTGACAAAAATAAATTCAGTTATTAAGTGACACAAATTATTGGGTATCCAGATGCCAATATCGACAGAGTTCACCATTTTCGCTTTCTATGAATCCTGCAGTAATCACAAAAGAAGAAAGAGAAACCATGATGAAAAGGATAGAAATAGAAACAGAGAGGAGAAACAGAGAGGCGAGACATGGCTAAAGCATGTTAATAACTACAACCTTAATAACTTTTATCGGTTCCTTCAGTGTAGATGGATGTCTACCTTGAATGAGACACAAGTGCGCTTTAACAAATGCTTATTTCTATGGATTTGAATTCTGTGATTTGAAGTTTACAATTTTCACTTCTTGCCTCTTGTTTATCAACATATTGGAGGGATTTATGTATTTTGCACGATCTTGCGACGGTGCAGAGATCTCAAGCCCTGCAAGACTTGCCTCTCCAGCAACATGTCGGATCTCCTATGCTCCAAAGATATTGTACTCCAACACTAAGTGAATATCTTCCCATTTTCAAATCTCCCTTAGCATTTTACAACATACGGGGACTCTATTTTCTTCATAATCTCCATCTCTTGGATTATCTGTCCTGAACACACTAACCTCCTGAACACACAACCGCTGCAATTAAAAAACGCGTGGCAGATGTAAATGACAGTGAACGTCCTAAACACACTAACCTCCTGAGCACACAACCCAACAATAAAAAAATGCGTGGCAGACATTGGTTGGGAGAGAAAAATTACATGTGGCAAAAAATGATTAGCCAAAGTGACGACGATGTGAATAGTATTTTTCAAAAGAACTTCAGAGAAAAAATGCCTAACAACGTAAATATTTAACACATACCACCAATTTTTTTTTCATCCGAAAAAAGACAACCTTATATATTGTAAATCCGTATCAAAATGGCATCAGAAATTACATCCCCCAAAGGGTCTTTGAAACATGAAAATGTTCCCTAGCAACAATAATAAACAATCAACAATCATTCAGTAATGACAATGCTAACCAAAAATATACATACAGCCATCCCCAATGGTTCAGAGAATGAAACCAAGTCAAAACTTCTCGAAAGGACCATAAAACCACGGGGGCGTCACCTAGGGACCAATATGATATCATGTCTGTTCATATTGGGGGGTTTAAAATTAAAAAAATTAAAAGTCAATATATTGGTGGTATATTAGGGTTAAAAAGGTTTTTTTCTAACTATTTAAATATCCAATAGGCTGGGGGATATTTTATTCCACACTCCTGCCCGTGCCCTTCACCAGTGCTCCAAGCCTGCGAGCACCCTGTGTCTACTTGTGGTCTGCGTGCACCCTTCGTATGCTTCATAGGGTTTTCTTGTGGTTTTCTCCATCATTTTTCTGGGTTTTCTAGATAACAAGGGTGTGTTGGTCCTTGGGTTTTCTATGGGTTTTCTCCATCGTGTTTTCTGGCTGGATAACGAGGGTGTTTTTTCAAATCGTAGTAGTGGTAGTAGTGTTGGTCCTTGGGTTTTCACCGTCGTGTTTTTTGGAAAATGAGGGTGTTTTTTCACTATTTTCTGGTTCTGGGTTTGTGGTGGGTTTCTCTGGTGCATAGCAGTGTTGGAGGAGGCACGTTGGAGAGCCACTGCATAGCATTCTTGGATAGCATTCTTGGAGGTAAGCTATACTGTGTTTAATCTTTCATGAAAAATGCCTTCTGGTGAATGAAAAGTTGAAGATCCAAGTAAAGAGTCACAAGATTGAAAGCTTATGACTCTTAGAGATATCAGCTGTGCTTTTCTACAGGTTGGTATTATATTTTTTTTGTGCATGAACGGTATGTGATTTTCTGGTGGTTGGTATTATATTTTTTCTGTGCATGAACAGTAGAAGCTATGGATTTCCTTGGTTATACTTTTGATTTAATTTTTTGAAAAAATGACTTCATAATAGTGGGTTTAGAGGCTGGCATTGTTCAATCAATTGTCCCGAGTTATGTTTTGGTAAATTATGTTGGGTGTACAGTGACATGATGTAGCCTTCAATGTTAAAAGTGAACAGGATCAAGTAATATCATTGGAGGCCTTGCACTGGTTTGTTATGGAGCGCTGTTTAGTTTCACTTAATTTCATGGTAGAATGGATTGGACTTCGAGAATGTTCTTTTTCAAAACTGAAAATGTTGGTTTCCCCCTTCAAATGTTCCTGGAAGCAAGGTCCTTGTTATAACAATGATCGTAGTATGCACATTACCTGTGCATTGTCCTCTTTTTTTAGGGTGGTAGTCCTAGATTACTTTTTCTTAGAATGGATTTTTTTGAGAGGCCTTATGTGCTTTTGGGAGGGGATGAGTCTTCATGTTTAGTACTTGACAGTTGTGTGCCATCCTCTATTGGATTTGAGTGGCAAAGGAGCAATCTCTCAAGGTAAAGGTCTACATAATGATTGGTTATATTTTGTTATGGTGTTATTTTGAAAGAGCTAGGATACACCATGTTCATTTCTTCCAGAGTTGTATAGATAGGAAAACCCTGATTTTTTAATCATGAAAATTGTAGAGCTATTGCCAGTATCTATTGTTTGTCTGATATTTTTCAACGTTTACTGTTTTCTCAGGTAAACTGTATTTCATATGGCAATATTATACTATAGGATAGCCTAGCATACATCCCCTTTATGAAAGATACTTTATATATACCTTATTCTTGCAAAATAACTTTATATAGAGTGATTTACGCTACCAGCTACCTGGGACAAATAAATAATAGGCTCACATCTTAACCATAGCTATCCCAGATTATATAGAGTGAAGGTTGTTCCATGGGGTCTAAGAAGGTAGTGGAATAAAAGGGATCTTAGTATCAAAAGTAACCTACCCATCTACCCCGGACTAAGGAACCATTGAAAGGTAGCTTGTTGCTATTGAAATAAAAAAGGAAAGGCAAACAACCCTCCTTGCACCAGGATTTGTACCCGCACCAGCACCTACTTTGCACTAGTATTGGAAGGCGGTTGTATTTTCTTAATTCAAACTTCCTTTAACCATACTTACTACTTCCTAGCTCTGTAGCTCGCATTCTCAATTCTAACACCCTATCTATGGTAAAGGCATCAATCAATGAAAGAGACACGGATCTATTATATCCCACCCACAACTAGGGATCCACAGCTTAGAAGCATAGGCAAGGAGATTTTCCGAGGTAGAAACGCACTACTATTGTTTGTCTAATACTTTTCAACGTTTATTGTTTTCTCACTTGGTCAGCAACTTAGTCCATCACATAATTTTTTATTGTTCAAACTTCATTGATTCCAATCGGTTTACATACAGACATCAAATTTAACACTGGGTACACTGTACCTTGAGACAGAATGGGGCTTCATAACATCCACCACAGTTTTCCATTCACAATATAGGGTCCACCTTCTATGTAAAGCTCCACAGTTTTCCATTCACACGATAGGGTCCACCTTCTATGTAAAGCTCCTGAGTTCCAACGCAGAAACATGCCACAAGAAATATTAGGTGGCAAAGTGTGTTTAGAGATTCACCATTGTTCTGATCTGAACACATCTATGATACAATCATAGTTGGCATGCTTCATGTCAATATCTAATTAACATATTGAAGTCTCGTAGAGTTACTATCGATGTCTAATGTTTGTCTGATACTTGGGAAATGTACACTATTTTCTCATATGGTTAGCAACTTAGAGTCTATCACATCATTTTTAATTGTCCTTACTCCATTGATCTAGATCAGTTTACACAGACATCAGTTCCAACCATGGGCACACTGCACCTTGAAATAGAATAGGGTTTTCATAAACACCTACTGTTGTTTTCCATTCATAAGAATATGTCCACCTTCTATCTAAAGCTCCTTGGTATTCATACAAAACCATGCCTCAAGAAATATCATGTGGCAGAGCTTGGTTTAGAGATTCATAATTTTTCTAACTTGTATCATGTATGCACACTTATAAATTTAAAATGCAAGCACAGTTGGCATTCTTGATGTCTATCTCCAATTAAGATAAGCTTACATGCTAAGTCACCAAGGTATGGATACTGGGGAATGGGTGCAGGTTTGGGTATGACACTTTTGAAACAGGAGACAGGGGTATGTCAAGGGTACATATATCAAATTTTATATATGCAAAAATATATGGAAAAAATGAGTACTGAAATTTATGTAAATCAACAATGATTCAAATTCATTTTTAAATTCAAATGATTCCAATGTCCATCCTTGATCAATTGACATTCATAGTTGAACATTGAGCATTGACATTCCTTCCCTTTCCAAATAGGGTGTGGAAATGAGAAGGAGAAGAATCTGGAACTTGAAACTTGATGGAACTAAACTATGGGGACTTAGGGAGAGAAGAATGCTTCCCGGTGAACTGTTGGCCTAGACACCAATTCCTATAATTAAAACAATGAAGAATGCCCTACTTCCTCTCTTCTTATCAGTTGGTCTCTTCTGAGCTCACATAACCAAACTGAAAATGCAAAAGTGAGCATGAAACAAGGGTTTAAGGGTTCAGGGCTTGAAGGTTATAGGGTTTCCTTCTTGGCCCACCCTAAACGCAACCTTATTGGGGATTTTTAATGACTAAAGGAATTTTCACACTAAAAGGAGTGTTGTTGTAAGGGTATGGTCGAGTAAGTGAAGGTGTTGAGGGGTACATTTCCAGTATGTAGGCATGCATATGGGTACTGGTATGAAGAATCCTACCCCTGGTACACATACCCATGCTACTTAGCTTCCATGGTGGTGTCTTATAATGGGTTGCAAAGTCTTTGATGGGTAGCAATGCATTATGAACCATGATTATAGGTCAGAAAATAGATTTATTATGTAGCAAATACTTTGTTGGTATGCATTTTTTTTTCCAAGGAATACCTTGCAGGATCCCCTCTTCCCTTGAATATCCAACCCAATAGCGACTAGTTTTTTTATTTTTTTTCTAGGGAATACCTTGCAGGATCCCCATATTCTCTTGAATATCCATCCCAGTAGTGACTAGTAACCCTGAGGGGCTCAACTGGATTTGAACTAGTAACCCTACCTATCAACAACTTGCTTTTGACTAACCATTCAACCACTTGAGCTATGCATGTTATGTTAATGGACATCGAAGGATATGCGATGTGTGTGGCCTATGCAGATGGTTTCCTGATGTGAGAGTAATCAGAAAATTTTTATCTACCCTTGGTAACTTAGTTAGAAATACTAGTTACTATACTATGCCTGTTTGCAAATGGAAGAAAAAAAGCATCTGCAAATTGTTTAAGTAATTAGTATAAAGTAATATCTAATTACTAGTAGTACCCAGGGAAGTTACCCTATTTTCATTGAAGTTTCATATCTATCATCTATAGTTATAATATTTCATATATCATGACCTATATATTGTTATAAACATAAATGAAATGTTGACCTCTAACATCTGAAAATATTTCTCACGTTTCTTGAATTCTTTGTCAAATTGGTTTTGAGCCCTGACATGCTTCTCTAGTGATATTTGGTAAAGGAGGATGCAACTTCAAGCATGATTCTGACAATTTTATTTTGAACTCATCAGAATGTAGGAATTGAAGAATCAAATCCACATTGCCCACTGCTCTCTGCTAGAACTGTGGAGAGTACTCCTTCAAAATTAGTGAAAAAATCTAATAAAACCAACAAAGAGTTAAGTGAATCTCAAGATTCTGAATTCTAAGGAGAGAGTAAGGTAGATAGGTATTGGGGGACATTGAAAGATGGAAGTATTCAGCCAACCAAAATATCTTCCAAGAGAAAGCAGGGAAGTAAGGATCAGTCCAATAATGGTTCAGCCCGTAGAAGGAAAATCCTGGGTGAAGAAAATATGGATGGTACTGAGACACAAGATGAAGAAAATATTCTTAACTCTCATGCTAAGGTTGTGAAAAGGGATTTTCTTAAAGGTCTTGGTTCCCTTACTGAATCTGAGAAGACAATTACAATCTCTATTCCTTATCTGGAATTTACATTAGTAATGAGAATTGAGGAGCAATGAGAAGCATGCAAATGAGTTGAGGTGCATCAATATAAGTAAGAGTTGATTGTGACATCTAAGAAATATAACAGAGACTTGACTAGTAATCTTTTTTTTGTATAAACAACTTTGACAAATTTCTTGTGCCAAAGTTGCTGAGACTGACTACTGACTGGATGAATTTATTTTGGGATTATATATCAAGATTTATGTATCTATCATTTATATTTAAATTTTACTTCCATGGTCTCAGGTAAATACTTGTAGTAATGTTTATTTACTTCTTTATGGTAACAGGCTTATTGTTTGAGTTATGCCTAACTACATCCCCATGCCTGCCTTGTTTTCACTCTAACAATGTGCATTTAATCCATTCATCTCTCTATCCATGTCTATGCATTTCTTGTTTATATTAAAAAATTGGTCCCAATTGGTCATATAAATTACTTTTGGCTTGGCTGGATCTAAATATACATATAAATAGAGGGTAACTGATAGATCTTGCCTACCATTATGCTAGGCTATACTGAAGGAATTTTGACAGGCTACACCAGCTTGGATTGAATATGGAATGGCAGAAACAACAATGTGATCAAAACAAAACTTAAATATAACTACCTTTTAAACAGAATAGACTCATAATTATGATAAGCTCTATTTTTAATTATTTCCATTTGCTAGTGGAGAAATGATTTCATTGACATGCGTTGGAAAATAGGAATGTAACCAGTTTTTTTACATGACAAGAAATCTCCCATAACCAACGATTATGTGACTAGTGCTACAGGACCCAAATTCTAGATCTCTTCATATAGAGGAAAATTAGCATATTTCAAAACCCTCCAAACCTCCACCCTACAATAGGAGGAATTAAAGCCTTTCCCTTGCTTATCTAAAAGCTCAGTGCCACCCAATTGGCAATAATACCTCGCAAGCTGTCAAATTATTAAAGATGTTATTAGCCATCCTGCTTTATTACAATGATTCTCAAAGAAGGACCACCAAAACCATTGGGAAATTAACAGGGTTGGATGTCTTAAAAATATTGAGTGAACCTTGTATATGGGTTTGACAGGAAATCATCTCCATTACATAATGGGGAAAAATACAAACTCAACATATCCCAAAGGGACTTCAGAGTTCATGCAAGATGGCTAAGAGAGTGGTGTCTTCCCTCGTCTCCATGAAAACTAGGACCAACATTAAAAAATGAGGAGGGTGGGAAAATGAACAATGAACATTTTATCTGTTTCAAAAATCCATTGATAATGACAAATTATAAAACCCAAATTCACAAAATTGTCTTAGTGGGAAGTTCTACAGGAATACCCAAAGTGCAGGAGTTGCTTAATTATTTCTTTCATGGAGAAAAGAAATACTGTAAGGCCATCCAATCTAATGAGGAAAACCTCATACTTTGAGAAGTCACTCACCTTAGTCCAGAAGTATTCCAACAATATCTAACCATGCCTTCACATTCAAGGAAACTATTAGATATAATCCTTAGAAGTTGAGATAAGATAGAATTTATGAGACAATCATGTCATGTATACAGAATTCATGAGCTTTGGCACTAATTATGGATAAGCTGAAAGATTAGCTCAAATAAAATATCTGAAAGACTTACTTTTGTAGAAATACTCGTCACACAAACTAAAGAAGATAGAAATTTCCACTAGTCGATTACAAGGAAGCAAGTGTTATAATTGCAAAACTTTATGAGTAAATGTGAGCAATTGAGGAATGAAATGTATGTGTGAGATCTTCCATTTGGAATACCATCTAGATTTCATTTACTATCTCTGTCATCAACACCATGGTGTGTTCCATGTTTTGCCTCTGAATGTAATGGAACAAGCTGCAAATACAAATTAGCATTCCCTACCTTATTTTTTTGAAAAATACATCCTATATTCTCAGAAAAATATTTACAAAAAGAAATGCAGAAACTGGCTAAAGAAGAAATAACTTGTAAGCAACTATGTAGCATATAAATTGCACTCTTGACATATTTGTGAGCCAACATGCCATTATTCTACCTTTACAAGCTATGGGAGAGAGTTGTCAATCATGGAGACTATAGTCTGCCTCTAGAAATGATATCCTTTCTTTAAGAATACTTGATTTAAATAAATTTGTGATATAAGATGATAAAAAGGCAAAATAAAGTATGACAAGTTTGTTCTAGTGAAGTAAAGAAGAGCACCTTTGTTGAATCTGTGGCCTCAAAGGGGACAACCATCATAACTTCCTGTGCAATCATGAATTTTAATTCAGAGCCTTATGTGACAATGCTTATCTGGCACTCCTATGGTTAGGATTCACAAGGCCAGTGATAATTTATAAGATATGTGTTGGGAGTTCTAGGCATACATGGTTCAGAATCTCTTCCCCCACTTTGAAGAACGGTTGTGATATATGCCAGATGCTGAAATTTGTTTTCCATATTCTTAGCCTGTTATATAATAAGAACAATTACCATACTTGTCAAGAAAAATATTGATAACATCCTTGATCTTCCGCCAAGATGGATATAAGCTTTAGCTCCAGAAGATTAGAAGTTCATAAGATGTTTTGTGGCATCTATCTACCATGTGGCGTGTTCTACTAGAAATCAGTTGTATCAAAATGTTCATCAATTTACCCATGTCTATTTATATCACAAGTATCACATTGTATGCCCATTACAGACATGATGGGTTAATCCCTCATGTAGTTAGTTGCTTGGGCTGCCATCTACAAAGCGGCATGCACATTTTCTTAAGAGAGTTGAAAGGAACATCAGTATACCTGCATAGCATAATTACCAATTCAACAGTCCTTAAAAGGAATAGTGGTCCTTATTGGAAAAGCTTTGAATGTCTGTTAAAAACTCTCACTCATTCATCTTTTTGACTCCAAAGGCTAGCTTGCATCATTCTTTGTACCCTACAATTGAAGTATTTTGAATTCAAACTAACTGTCTCACATGTATTTTATAAGGATCAATGTTTCAGATTGGTCCCTCTCTTATATCTATTATAGGTCCTTTCCTCTTAGGTTGTGTTGGGATTTTGCTAAGATTGCAGTCATATCATAGAGATATATAATTCTATCTACAGTAAATTAACTAGTTTGAACATTGCATGTATAGAATCTTGTTCTAACTCATTGCAGCTCTTGCAAACTATATGGATGCTTTAGATCTACTGAACTAATTTCCTAAAGTTTATCTTAAGTACAAAGTCATCTACTAATGTGGTGATGTTCATGTGGCTTTGCTAATATGTTGATGATGTCAACCGGAATATAAAATGGTCATTAACTTATAACAATTGCATCATTTGGGATATGAATCTTTGATTTCCTCATGTGTTCAGCCATGCCATGGCCTATCCTTTTTCTAATATCTTTATGGAAAACATCTAGAAAGTGTAATTGCAGATCATCTTACTTTATAAATATCTTATATATGTTAGCTAGATTTAATTGGATAATGCATCTGATTAGGTCTTGGAAAATCAATGTTCTCTATGTAGCTTCATAATTATGAAGAAGTCAGAGCCCTATTTAAGCAAGTACAAGGAGAGGTTCTAGGCTCACCAATATTTATCATGAAGGTTGCATCTCAGGTACTAAAATAATTCAAGAAATAATGAATGGCTGATAATGGAACTTGGATGAATTTTCATTTGTTGCGTACACACCACTTATAATGGTATTCATTATTGAAGTGGAAATGGTTATTGATTTATGAGATTTTGTAGTGAGTGAAGCATAGGTTTTTCTCTATTGTTACGTCTAATACTGTATGAGACAAGAGGTGGCAAAGTTTACTCTCGGCCTACTTTTCTGTTTATTCATGAGCAGTTAATGCTTCTATAACACATTAGTAACATACATAACTCTTCCCCTATAGAGTCGACATCTAGAAGTGTAGCTACTTTGTGACCAGCATGGAAATGTGGCAGCTTTGCATAGTCGTGCCTGCAGTGTTCAAAGAAGGCACCAAAAGGCTGGGATTTCTCTCCA
Source organism: Pseudotsuga menziesii (assembly GCA_001517045.1). NCBI lineage: Eukaryota > Viridiplantae > Streptophyta > Pinopsida > Pinales > Pinaceae > Pseudotsuga > Pseudotsuga menziesii. The sequence goes on along the minus strand of LPNX010046527.1, from coordinate 188,416 downwards.
TTTGTCTTATATGAATGTTGTTTTTCAGTGAAATAGATTAGATGGAATATGATGTTAATGTATTTTTTATGTCCTGTCAAGTTAGACATATTAAGCACTATGTTGAATACTGTGTTACTCTCAGGACACAATGGACTCTCTATTGCACTAACATATATAAATATAGAATAAGGAAGCATGTTACCATTATCAATAAATGCACATTATTTCAGCATTACTACTAAGCACTAGGTATGCAATTTTTGTTAAGGATGTCAATTTTTTTTATTTATAGATTATAGAAGAGGGTCCAATTACAGTTGCACCACCTGAAACTATGAAGCAATTAGAGAAGGGTGCACGAAGACTTGCAAAGTGTGTAAACTATATTGGGGCTACAACTATTGAGTATCTTTATAGCATGGACTCTGGCGAGTATTATTTTTTAGAACTGAATCCTCGTTTACATGTATATAGAATTTGCTTCAGTAAGCATTATGAGCATGGAACTAATAATGTTGGATTTGAATTTCTAGTTGTATTAAGGTGAATAGAATGGTTCCTTTATTAAGTTGGCATGCCTTCGTAGGTTGAGCATCCTATTATAGAGTGGATAGCTGAAATGAACTTACCTGCAGCCCAAGTTGTTATAGGCATGGCATTCCTCTTTGGTTGATTCCTGGTATGCACTTAGTAAAGCTGTAGGTTGAATTATCTTTGTTGATATTCTATTATCATGGCACTGATGGAAACCTACTATGAGCTGATGTTCTTGGTGTTCGTATGCCTTAGAAATAAGAATATTTTATGGAAAGGAAGGAGGAACATGCTATGATGCTTGGTAGAAGACAGCGGTGACAGCTACTCCATTTGATTTTGACTTGGCAGAATCTGTCAAACCAAAAGGACACTATGTAGCAGTCCGTGTGACAAGTGAAGATCCTAATGATGGTTTTAAGCCTACCAGTGACAAAGTGCAAGTCTGAAACAATTCTATTAGGGACACTTATAGAGAGATATTAGGGTGGAAATAAATTGGAATTCTTTTTTTAGAAATTAAAACATAGATACCTTTTGTGGATAGTTATTTTGTGCTTGAAATTTGTCTTGTATTTCTGAAATATTTGCACGAACTCAACTTTAAAAGCAAGCCAAATGCATGGGAATATTTCTCTGTTAAGGTATTGACCTCTCTTTGTACATAATATAACTTGAATTGCTATTTCAAATTTTCTCTTGCATATCACCCTCCAAATACATGGAGCATGCTCTTGCCTCATGGAACGCCATATGGGACAGGAAGTAGTGGGTCATTGCAATGACTTTGTGACGCAAAAGCTCTCTAAAAATTGGTAGGATCTATATAAATTAATCTACTTCATGCCCTTCTCTATAGCAGGGTTATTAGTCTTTGCTTGCCTTCATGGCAAGATTCCAACTTCAATCACATACAGTGAAAAGTGGGAAAAGCAATTCTTCATGTGCCCTGTGATTCCTTTAACTAGCTATTGCATCACATCCTCTGGTTTCCATTTGCACATTTGTGAATCATGGATTTCAGATAATGTAGTTGTCAAAGTTTCCCCAAAAGACTAAAATTACCATGCCATACCTAAATCCTGAAAGTGTTGAAATTTGTAACATGATTTTGACTAAAATAAACTCATTTGCTTTTCATGTTCATTGCAATCAGGAGGAGGAATCCATGAGTTTTCAAATTCTCAGTTTGGTATGTAGACATTTATTTTTCATTGGCTTAATAATTGATTCTTTTAAAGGTATGTAGTGTTCATAACAAATAGTTATGAGTTTCAGGTCACGTGTTTGCTTTTGGAGAATCTCGAGCTTTGGCCATAGCTAATATGGTACTTGGACTGAAGGAAATTCATATTCGAGGAGAGATTTGTACTAATGTTGACTACACATTTGACCTTCTCCATGTATGTTATAATTTTAGATATGCAACATTAACAATACATCGTGCTATGAAACTTTCTTAGTTATGGCTCCAAGTAAATCATGTGGGGAAATTTTTACACTCTTATATGATAGCATTGTTTATTATAGAGCTGTGTGAAATATGGGTGTTCATTTTTTATAGGATGTGGAATATAGAGAAAACAAGATTCATACAAGTTGGCTTGAAAGTCGAATTGTAATGCATGTTAGAGCAGAGAGGCCACCTTGGTATCTTTCAGTGGTTGGAGGAGCACTCTATGTAAGCCTTTGAATCAATTCAAGTTTTGTAAAACCTTGAGGGACTAGTATGTCATGTTATTGCCTTTGTTTATCATTTACCTGATATTGAGCTCTAACATGCTCATTTTATATCAGAAAGCATCAGCGATGAGTGTCGCAATAGTTTCTGAATATATTGGGTATCTTGAGAAAGGACAAATCCCTCCCAAGGTAGCCTGTTGAAAGCTTGTACCTTTATGGAAGGAAATTATTACATTTACAATATAGCTTGTACCTTTATGGAGGGAAATTTGTCAGAGACGTGTCTTATGTGACATTGTGACCCTTTTAATCTTTTAAATTTGTATTAATGTATGTTTTTGAAATGCAGAATATCTCTTTGGTAAACTCTGTAGTGTCTCTCAACATTGAAGGGATCAAATATACGGTATGCATTACTTTAAAAGTTGACAGTCAGTTCTATCTGTTTTTCTAATTAGTTTATTATTTCAAAGTGTAATAACAGATATTATTTCATAGTGGAATAACATAAGCTCTATTTGTATATGGAATTTCATCTTTATTTGTAGATTGAAATGGTAAGGGGAGGACTAGGAAGCTATAGACTAAGTCTTAACCAATCAGAAGTTGAAGCTGAAATACACACACTATTTGATGGAGGGATACTAATGCAGGTGCCTCTCTCTATTTCCTTATGTTTTACATTCATACCCTTTGCATTGTATGTTACAAAATAGCCTTGGGATATTTGTCCTAACATGGAGTTTTTTTATTTTTCCCATTTAATTTTGTTGAATTGAATGGGAAAAACGAAATTGAGCCTTCAAAACATTTGAAATGCATAGCAACTGGCCTTATGCAGATATGATAGTTGATATGATAATTTCTCTCAAGTGAAAGGTTTGATTTTTTGGTGTTCTCTAATAGTTATTTGAACATTGATTTGCTGATATCATTTGACTTCCCTTCTTGCTATGGTAAAATTTCATGGTTCATTACAGTGGCTTCATTTTGAAATTATTTCAATCTTCTTTCGTAATGTTTCTTTTCTAATCAGTCTTAGCCAAGGTTAAGGATATTATATAATTTATCATAGTAGGTAAAGATTTTTGTGTTTGAGGGTGGTTTGAGGCATACATGAACACTTGCATATACTTGTAATATGGCATAAAATATAATTAAATTAACAGAGTAATACAAATAGTGAAATATAGTGATAAGGAATGAAGGTGATAATTCTTGTAGTAATTAGCTATACAGTTATTTTTGGCAAGAAAATTTGTAATGAATAGGATGTTTTGCTTCTAAATTTTTGAAAGTGATTATGAATTTTAGAACATGCAAACACCCATGTCTACAAGAAAGTCCAGAATGATAAGAAAAGACACAATTGGAGAAGTGGTAGATAGGGGCAAGTGGAAAGTTCACGATCATCAAGGTTTTCTATAATGAAACATGGTTTTATTAAAATTTCCTTCTTTTCCCGCCAACTTGTTAACATTTGTATCATGGGTTGCAATGTTATATTTGTAGATGGCACTGTTGCAGACTTCTGTGAAATGTTGGATGATTATCTTGAGAGAGCAGAAATTCCTGGAGAAGATGAAGGTGAAGAGGAGGGTGCATGGCTTCCTCTTTCTAAAATAAAACTTCTTGCAAATGAAATCACATCTACACATTCAAGGAATACTTTACATCTGGCCCCAGTGGACACTATTGTAAGACTGTTAAGTTTACTTGATCATCATATACGTCGTGGGCATGACATGATAGTGGATGAGGAAGATGATGTGAGTCTAGATAATAATATGTTCAATTGAATTTTATTTTCAAATTAACAGCATGGCTCACAGTGTGTGTGTGTGTGGTAGGGGGTCCTCTTAAAAACTTTATTTAAGTTCTTCAAGAAAGTCCTTATGTCTTACAAATGTTATGTTCTTCATTTTAGGCATTGTTAGCTAAACACATTGTTTGACATCTATTACACAAACTAGATTATGAAGGAGCTCAGGCATGGTAGTATTGGGTGATACAAATCAGCCTTCTAGGTAATCATTAGGCTTTAAGGTGACTGGAAGCAAAACTGGAAGGTTTCAGGTGAAAGGGTAGGTTGTTCTTTAGGCTGTTCCACAAAGTCCGAGGTATGTGATCTCCGTACTCTATTGAATAAAGAAGTGAATTAAAGTTTAGGCTTGGATTGTTGAGAATCCATTTTATCAAGAATGTCATTGTAATACTATTTCATGTGGATGGTCACACAACTAATATAAGACTTACACTTGTCTAAGCTTGTTTTATTTTTCTAAATGCAACTTAGAGCGGATTGATCGCAATCCATTAATCTTATGGTCAAAGAAAAATACTAAATAGTAAGGTTTTGTTGTAGAAGAAGTAATGAACTCAAAATTTCTACTAACATACTATCATGTAGGATAATAGTGAACACCCTATGGCAAAGGCCGTAGTGGATTATACTTAAAAACTGAGAGGAAAATATGGGTCATTTACTCATAGTCTTCATGGTCCATGTATGTCCACTCAAAGTGCATCATCATAAATGAGGAGGATTATTATTTTCTTCTTTTGTTCTCCTTGTTTCCATCAGTATCATGTGCTAGGTATTTCAACAAGGGGTGGCTAGTCTCTTGAGAAGGTCTCATATCCCATAGATCAAGGAGAGGAGTGCATATCTTTGTGTGGGGGGGGTCATAAAGTTCATTTTATTGAACAAAGAGGAGAAATACCATAGAGGGAGTAGCCTTAGTTCATTGTTAAGAAACCCTACACACTTATGAATAATTATTTTGCATGGTGAAGGAAAAGAATGAATGTCAAGTATCATGTCAATATACTAGGTATAAATTTAAAGGGGTATAAAAAATGTAAATGAAAAAATTGATACATGCAATACACAGTGAAAACAGGGGTTTTTTTAAATTGGGAAGGCATATTGGGAGGGGGTTAAAAAAAAAAGATTTTAGGAGGTATTTTCCAATATTTTTTGGAAATAGGGGTATTGTTTCATATGCCACGAACGAATGTGCTATGGCATGGTTTCACTAAGTGAAGACCCCATGCAAAAAACACCAGAGATCCGACATGACCCATAGTTTAACAATAGCATATGAAGATATAATAACATACTGTAATATGGAGTCCAAAAAAAACAAATATACCACCAAATATGTAATATTCTTTCACCTCCATTTTCATAATCTATTAACATTTATCCTTCACGAATGTGTCTATATCTCCCCATGGAAACCTATACCAATTATTAGATTTTATGTCTATATCAATATTGTCTATTTAAACATCTTTTGGGATTGTCTTCATATATGGTTTTTTCCCACAACTAGGGTATCCAATATATTTATATATTATTCTCTATTAAGACATTATATTTTATATCTATATCAATATTCTCTATTTAAACATCTTTTGAGATTATCTTGATATATGTTTTTTCCCACAACTAGGGTATCCAATATATCTATATCAATATTCTCTATTAGAACATATTTTGGGATTGTCTTGATATATAGTATTTTGTCCACAACTAAGGTATCCAATAAGTATTTCTAGCCAAATTATTAGCCTTTTTAATAGATGTTCTAGTTTGAGTGTTTGGGAAGGGAATTTTCTATCTTTTATACTATTAGATTATCAAGTTCATCCCATTTCGATATGTAGAAGGCTAACTAGTACAATTAAGTCTTGTAGTTTGAGGTAGATAAAAACGATATTTGTGTGCAATCAAAGTTGATCATGTCTTCTGCATTATAAGGAAGTTATGTGTGTGTGTGTGTGTGTGTGTGTGTGTGTGTGTTTATTTTTTTATTTTCTTTTGTCTATTGCCTCTTGGGTGATGCTTACTTGTTCTCATAACAATGTTTGGTGACTAAAGAAGAAATTTCGATGAAAAACTCACACATAAAACTAATAGTGATGTTAAATAAGTTTAATGGAAAAATTAGGGTTATCCCCATTATGGTATATGTGACCGAGATGTCCTTAGAAAGCATCAACATGCTACATTTGAGAATACAAAGCATGAGCAAAGACTCACCTTGAACTTGTCCATAGTGATTTATGACCATCACTCATATGTGAAAAGTAGGTTTTGATTTTCATTGATGATTCTTTTAGGTATACTTGGGTATATTTTATGGATAGATGACCGTATCAATGAAAAATACAAACAAGTGGAATAAGCAACAAAGTTGCTTAGTACCTGCCTCCTAAGAAGAGATTGAAAATATATAGCAATAGGATAATTTTGCTATAAAAATATATGATAAAACAAATATAATTACAATTTGAAAGAAATTAAAACAAAAATGAATTAAAAAATGTCCATTTAAATACGATATAGGTTATTGCAATGTAGCATAAAACAAGCATATTCAAGCATCCTTACATACTTCTAGTAATATTCTTGACTTATGTTATAAAAATATGCAAGTTTCTTTATAGACTAGCATTGATGAAAATGTCACTTTGAAAAATATAAATGATATTGAAAATATGATTACTTAGAAGTTCAAAGAGAAGTTGTGGTGTGATTAAAATTTAGAGGATAAAAGAAAATTAAGATATTTCAAGAAGGCCATTAACCCTAAACTTTAACATCAAATTCTCTCTTCATTTTAACTAGGGTAAAGAAGAAGATCCATATAGCTAAAATTAAAACTAACTCTCATGAGATGCATAGTGAAACATGGGGTTGGATCTTTCAACTCTGTCCAAAAATTTTTTACAATACAAAACTTGCCTAACCTTCCACCCATCAAAATTATAGTAACTTAGGAACACTCATTCTAATCCAAGCTTTTTAGGTAGACAAATAAACTCTAAAGTAAACCTACTTCATTTCTTTAAAGCAAACCAAGTAGTTCCATATTTTTTCTTAAAGTTAGATAAACCAAAATTCTCTAAATCCACTTCAAGTAACATCATCATCATATCTATTTTTATTTAAAATTTATTTTACAAAAATATGATAGTAAAACGTGTAATTATCATGATCATGATCATCATATCCATGTTTTATTTACTAATTAAAAAAAATTAAAACAATAAAACATTTAATTAAAACATCATATTTTTATTTTATTTTAAAAATTATTGATTAACAAATATTACGCTCATAAAATAAAAGATAATTATTAAACCATGACAAAATGATCCATGGTGCATCCACCATGAAACTAAAAGTTTGAACCAATTCAATATTATATCGCTACTGGGTCTACACTATTAAGACTATTATTATATAGGTTTGAACCAATGATATTGCAAGTAGTATGCATTATATCGCTACTTTCTTTACACTTTTAAGATCTTATTATTTATATATATTATTTTATATAAAAATATTTACTAATAAATTTAGCTAAACACTAAATTACATAAATTATATGCTATTAAAAATATAAATATAAGAACTTATTTTTATAAATATTTTTTTTTTTAAATATTATTACAATTTTCTTTATAAAATCTTAAAAAACAGTAAGATGAAGAATTGAAGTTTCGCTCTCAATACACCACTAAGAAGAAATTAGCACTTATTGGATTTCTAGATTTATTAAATAGATTCATTCAATACATTTAAACAATATCATATATATATTGTTTTTTTAACTTAGTGTTTTTCTATATATTCTTTAAATAAATTTAAATTTATTTTGTTTTTATTTAATATTTATATGAATGAATAAATAAATTAAACTTTTTGTAAGACAATAAATCTAAATTAAAATTTATATTCTATATATATAAAATACCGTGCCTATTGGTGAAGCGGAGGGGACAGAGGGAGCTCCAAGAACGCTCAATTCAACGGCTCTCTTTGTTCCAAGATTGTCTGGTGCGAACTGGTTTGATCTTGGTAGGGAATCGTTGGCAAGCCATTCGCGGCCTCCGATTCTGGCAGTCTTTCGCCCAGCAATCGACCTCCGAGAGGAAGATCGTGCAGAAACCACGCTGCGTTGCCAGGGTTGATTGAAGGATTTTCCTTTCTGCGGGGTTCGCCCCAAGATCGCCCAATTCATCGGCTCTCCAAGAAACGCCCAATTCTTCGAATCGCCCAGCAATCGACCTCCGAAGAACGTGCACTCGCTTCTTGGAACCAAAGATCTTCGGTGTTTCCCATGTCTAGCAGTGGATGAATCGGGGTCGAGGGTTTCAATGCTTAACATTTTCTTGGGGCGATTCTGGGATCTGGAGTTGGGTTATTGGCTCGAGTTTAATGGTTGTATGATAATCAGATGGAGTGATTTCTTGGATCGATTCCGGTGAACCAGAATTGGGCAGCTTGGTTCGTTATCTGGGTCGTTCATTGGTCTACCTGGAGCTCTTCTTGGCCGTTATTGGCATTTATTCCAGGCGGTGCAGCACAACTCAGCTTGGCTTGGATCTGGACACAACAATTTGGCTTGGATATGGCCCGGCTTGGATCTGAACACAACAATTTGGCTTGGATCTAGCCCAGCTTTTATTTTTCGAACCAAGTTAAACCAGTAGGCTTCCATCTCAAATCTTGCTGAGATCTTTTATTCACTCTTCGGCTCGGCTCTGTCCTAATCGATTTGAATGCTCGACGGCGTGGGTCGCTTGGCTCTAACCAGAGCGGTGGTTTGAATGCTGGGCTTTGGCTCTGGCCAGAGCAGTATGAATGCCAAGGGATTCAATAAGCTGCAAGAATCGATGGTGGAAGAATGAGGGTTTGGGGAGGACCTGCAGCCTGCGGCCATGCCGTCGGCACGGTTGGTGGGCTTCAGATTCAAGATTTGGGGTCAAGGGTTTCGAAAAAATTTCCAGGCTGCTGGATCATCTATTGCAGAGAAATATTGTCTACCTTATGGAAGCGGCAGTGACTTTGGATATACTCTTGCGTGGCGACCCGTATTGTGTCCTTAGGGATATCTGCAGTGGCGACGGCGTTCATAGAGGTGGTGGCCTTTAGTGCTCGTGAGATATATGATCAGAAGTGATCCATTTTTGGCTGAAGTTTATGTAGTTAATACTTCTGATTTGGGTTGTGTTACCCATATTTTTTCTGTGATGTATCTAGCTGATAGGCTTTTACAGTTTGGGATAGTTTTTGTCAATTTTTGGTTATATGAGACAACAAATATGTGACAATGTAGGGATCCTAGTGATCCTCTTACATGTGCAGATGTAATTTTGTTCTACTTTGAAATAAAATTACGAATTTTTTCCGAGGAACCGAGGAAAAAAAAAGACCGTGCCTATTTAGAAACAATCATATCCAAACCTTTAACATAAAAATAAATCTCTTAAGAAGTAAGTAACCAAAATTAATATAAATAAACTTTAACTATCATTTTTATTCAATCTTTTAAAATTTATTTATTTAAAAATATATATTTATAAACACGATTGTTAATAATATAAATAAACTTTAACTATAATTTTTATTCACATAATCTTTTAAAATTTATTTATATAAAAATATATATTTATAAACACAAATGTGAATAGTAAAAATCTAAAATAATTTTTAAAAAACAATTTCAATTATTAAACGAAAATAAGAAATTGGATTTATATAAAAATACATAATTTACTCACGTAGAATTTCGTATAAACCCATCATAGGTAATCATAATGTGAAAGCAAAGGGATGAGCAAGGATAATTCACGTTCTGTACAATGATATGAGATATGATAGGTAGCAAACGAAAATTACAAGGCTGCTCATATTGGCAGGAAAACCTTTGGTTGCATCACTGGTACTGGAACCCATGTGTTCTTGAACATTAAAATCCCCTGCATAAACCAACAAATGATCATGCTAAATTAAAATTTTCCAAATTCATAAGCAAAAGTTTCAATAAAAATTTGTGACTCTTATCATTTCTGGAAAATTACATGCAAGATCTGTAACTTCTTGAAAGTTGGTAGTCGCAATAAAAAATTACATGCAAGATCTGTAACTTCTTGAAAGTTGGTAGTCGCAATAAAATGTTTTCAAGTATGGGATACTTGCGAGTGTGATTTGAACTTATAATTTTTGTTTAGAACATAAAAGTTTATAAGCTAATTACCAATAACCCACACACTTATACAGGATTTATCAACTAAAGTAAAGTAAGTATTTTATGTATAATATTTATAAGTGTGAAACGACACAATCACCTGGACCTGTAATGCAATGCAATAACAATAATTAGAGTAACTATACATTTGAGTTGAACTTCATATATGAAATTAGAGCTATACAAAGGTAATTGGCTAGCAATGTGAAGGAAATATGGTAATCACAAAAATGGGCTTCGAGCTCTTATACAAATATATATATGTTTAAGCTGATAAAGCCTTTTTATTTTAACACATGCAAGTGCAACCTTTTAATCAAAAAATTTATTTATAGTCATGATTGAATAAAAAAGGAATATTCATAATCATGTCTACAAATTGAAGGAAAAGATTAAGTTTCATAAATTCCTTGTATTTGTTAAAAGTAAAATAACCATTACATAAAGAATTAAGTTTGATTAGTAAATTAATTAATTAATTGAACAAGTTTTTTTTCCATTTGTATTTGTTAAAAATAAATAAACATTACATAAATAATTAAACTTGATTAGTAAATTAATTAATTAAACAAGTTTCTCTTCCATTTGATAATGGAGGATATGGCTTCAAACAATTTTAATTCTCCAAATTTAATAACGTTTAATCTGGCTGTTTACATTTTCCATTTCCTTGTTCTACCTTTTAGAATAAGCTTCATGCTCAATAGCAGAAATGCAATTGTATGGAGAAAAAAATATGGAATTACATCCCAAAGATGGAAATTATATGACAAAAATGTTCTTCCATTTATTTATTAGTTAGACAATGTCACTTTTCTTTTTTCATTTATTTCTCAGTTAAATAATATAGATATATCACTTCTAGTTTTTTATTTATTTCTCAATTAAACTATATATATATAAACATCTTCCATCTAAACTATTTTCCAACTTAAAAGTATAATGAAACTTCCTGCATTAACATCAAGAACTACAAAACCTTTTATGAAAGTGAATGTAAAAATAATACAGTTAATAAATTTTTCAACAATTCCATTGTCACATTATTATCTATTTTGAAAAAGTAAATTGTTTTTAAAAAACTAAAACTATGTCAGTTTTATGCCACACATCCTTTTACAATGTCTAAAATTGGAGATTATGGTTCTTAATACACCTGAAAAACATAGTTGTTAATACCACTAAATGGAATAATGCTTGGCTAAAGCCATAGGGAGTCGTCCCATTCAGACCGGTAGATCTGGCGAAAACGATACCTTACCTCTTCCATTATTATTGTCATTGATGTATCGTTTTCACTTATAACATAAACAACCCACACATGGAATTGTTCTGTCTAAGTATATGTGGTTCGGTTGGTACTATATCATCTATCAACTGAAGAATATTCAAGATTTAGAAAACTTAGAAAATATCGCGGAAAGATGTGGCAGAGAATGAACACCAGAAACAGACAAATACGGTAGCTCATTGAGTATTAGAGTAGGACAATTACTTATATTTCAAGCAAACAAATTAGAGCACCGGTTGCCTGCAACTTATTATTTTCAAAGAATACTAGCGATACCAGTTACGATGGCTATCGAACATCCACCAAATCCAATCATAAGCCCGCGTTTCCTTATGTTTTCCTTGGTTGTAATCAGTCAAAAACAACACGCAACTCCCTTGCACAACAATTCAGGCTATAAATTGCCTTGATGTCATAGCTGTTGTAACATAATTTCTATTTGCAAAGAATTCACATCATGAAGACGACTGAAATGGCTAGATTTTTGTTTACTGCTGCAAGTTTTTTAATATTTTCCTGTTCATCGACACATGCAGCTTGGGGAATGGAACTGAACTTCTATGACAAGACCTGCCCCGGAGTTTCTAACGCTGTCAAAGAAGTAGTTGCAGACTACATATCCAAAGCCCCATCTCTGGCCACACCTCTTCTGAAAATGCATTTTCATGACTGCTTTGTCATAGTGAGTATATTTGAGCTTTCACCACTATATACTGTCTATTTAGACATTAGCATTTACAAGCTGTTCAATATATTGATATGTTTGACAACAACATGATCTTGATTGTTCAAGGGTTGCGATGGATCGGTGCTCTTGCATTCAACAAAATCAAGAAAGGAAGAAAAGGATGCATTTGCCAATCTGAGTCTCAGAGGATTCCATGTTATCGACGCAGCCCAAGCTGCAGTGGAGAAGGTGTGCCCTGGAGTGGTGTCCTGCGCCGATATTCTTGCACTTGTCGCACGAGATGCTGTTCATATGGTAACAACACAAATAACTCAATAAATTTCTTGATTTGTTTAATCAGCAATCTTCTCCACAGCTTCTAAGCAGATGATATTTATTAATTGATGCAAATATTAGTTGGGTGGACCATTCTGGAACATTCCAACTGGACGCAGAGATGGAGTGGTGACAATCGTGGCCATACGGAGAGCAGCAACTGAGGCATCTGTGAGCGTTGATGACGGAAGATCAAGAACATTGCGAAGTTGCAAAGATAGGGTCCACTGATTTTGGATTTTATGTTGATGATGTCATGTTGCCACATGTCAACCCAAATTTGTCACGTCCCCATGCCTCCGACCGGCGAAGAGGACGCGACTACCAGCTTTAAACACTCGGGCTAACCACCCATGAACATGTACAGGCATAGATAAAATGCTGAAATGCTAAAACAGAATGCTGCAAGGAAATGTAATACAGAGAAACGTGCACATTGAACATCTATCGTGCACAAATGCATTCATTTTTCATGCTCAGCGGAACAACATACATTTCTACAGCATTCATTCAACATCAATCATCATATTAACATGTTCATCCATTTCATTAACAGAATTTACAGTTGCAGAAGTAAAATAGATAAAATCACTTATCTTAGGATGAACTCGATCCGCAACCAGCTACGTTGCTGCAACGTTCCACCCAACCATAGGCCAGCGTGCTCATCAATCTCTCAGCAGCGCTGCCACCCCCAAGCTGGGCATGATTCTCCAAGGAATAAGGGAACTAGCAGGCTTACACATAGCCAGGAATATACAAAACACATAGCCAAGCCAACAAAGTTGGGTTTATCAGGCCATTAAGGAGCTGGAGAAGGAAAATTGCTAAGCTGGTGAGCTCATTTTAGAGCCAAGGACACCTACACCAGAACTAGCCTGACCTCTAAGACACCCATCCACACCCAACACAAGGAATCAGTCCCTTATCTGCTACACAGTCCCTCAGGCCCTGCATTCCCTTCTAGTGCTATTCAGGGGTGATGGAGAAGAAGGTCATCCCTCTACCTCTGTCTGTGTGGTTCCAGCCACCAGGTTTATCAAGCAAAACTCAGCCCACATCCCTGCTCCTAATACAGTCCGAAGACCAACCGTTGCACACAAGCAACTAAGTCAACTATCACAGCCTAAATAGGAAAACGACTTCTGAGTCATTATTGGCCCTATCATGGCCAAAATGACTCTCAGGCGAATTTACAACAGTTCCCAAACGCAATAGCAACCCAAGTACATCAGGGGAAAATCAGCAGTCCGTCAAGACAATGAAGCCACGGGGAGACTTACACAGACCATGCGGTAAAAGAAATTAATAGAATTTCGACCTAGGCATGAGTAACAATCAACGCCAAACCCATAGTTCCGCTCGTGAGGCAAAGATACAGCTGCACCATCCACCAATCCACAGAAGAAAATCACGTGGGTAAGACCCAGAAATTCATGTGCGTGAGAGAAGCAATCAGACCCCGTGAGGAATGAATAGCTCTTCCTGGGCTCGTGGGTGAACAACAACAGCTGAGAGGACACAAAATTGGATGTGCGTGAGTAACAGCAACAATTCCCTGCATGAAGGTGAGCAGCAATGGCCAAGATGCGAATTGCAATGCCTAAGCGTTTTGCAACTCGTGGTGAGAGTGGAATTGCATGCGTGAGTGAAGTCAACAGGGGTGGAGTGTGCGTGTGGGTGAGGACTAATAGTCCTGCCACCCCACTCCCCAAAACCATTAACTGCCTCAACCACCAGCAGTCTTTCTTAATGAAAGTGGTTGGAATAAGACAAGGGAAGAAGACACATGGGTATTTTCACCCCATTGGCCAAAACTGGACAAATCCCCCCCCACATCCTTATCCTTGGGAAAATCATGCCCCATTCGATTTAGTTGCTGCGACCATAGCTGGTTGTGTTCATTTTAATTATTTATAGATGCATATTTACATGATGACCAATATAATATATGCCGCATGCCCCGACATATCGTCGGTGACAAATTTAAATCCCAAAACATAGCATGACCGATAAATGGTGGGGCCTTGGCCTTTAGCTCCACACCATGATCATTTACAATTTATACATCATCATATACATCTTAATGCAACGGGGTCAAAACCGGGGCATTACAAAATCCAGATACCAAATCCCAAAGCTTACATCATCTTCTATCCACAATTCAGCTGTTTACAAAAATAGCTTTTTAACAAAATTAAAAAAAAAAATTACAAACCCCTAAGTCATACTTTGCAAAACAGGTTTTAATTCTTTATACCTGCCTCAAAAAACACCAAAGTCAAAGAAGTTTGACTTGTGATCGATTACAATATACCTACTGAGGCAGGTATAAAAATGTAGGATATAAAATAAAACAAAATGTGGGCAACATATGACATAGTTAAAATTGGACAATAGACTAGAATATGTACAAAAGGACTTTGAGATATACTATTCACAAAATGGTATCTCTTATACTTTTTACAAAATGGTATATCTCGGTAGATATTTTTACTTTATACAAATAACTAGAACATCGTTGTTCAAAGGATGGTACTAGTGAAATAAGAATACAATAACAATCACCACATTAGTTGAAATAAGATAGTGTTTTCTTCATGTCAAAGAAATATCAACTATGTTTTGGTATAGGTTGTTTAAGTCTTAAACTATGTTCTAAATTTGATTCCAACCATAGTTGTATGGGACACACTCTTTAAAACTAGAGTTATATAAAACCTTATATTAAACATTTTTTATTAACTAATTAGAGGCATAATTAGCCTCATATTCTAGATGATAAGGTAAATGGTATGGATATAATGAGTTATGATAATATCATGATAGGATATACTAGATAAGAATCAAAATATTATAAGTTGTAAGTTGTTTAATCTATTCATATAAATGTTTAGATGAGGGATGGTGCCATCGATTATAAGAATTTAAGTCACACTCTAATGAAATTCTTTACTGTATTGTTATATAATGATTCAAGTTATGTAGTGATACACTTGAAATTTCATAGAACACTTGATAGACTCATTATCATATGACATCAACTAGTGTGTCGATAGGTCTACTAACTTGAAAGTAAAATCATAACCTAGAATTTTCTTGCACTCAAGATTTCACACCAAAATCAACCATGATTTTCACACCACATGATTATTACATAAATGGTGACTTTTATGTAGGTACTCATGCTATAAGGGGTATCGTTCTTGGTTGATGGGAAACTAAGATAATTGAGATTGTTGAAAGTGATGCATAAAATATGAATTCCTCAGGATAAAAATCCAAGGTAATTTAAAACAACATCATATTAGTTCTATAATAGCCTTAGAGGTATGTAATCTTGATTGATAAGAATAAGAGAAACATGATTGATCTAAATAAGAATTATATGGATGACAAATTTATTCTATAACACATATTTCATTAAATTTGAAAATATATAGTAGATCTAGAATTTTGAACTTTAACTAGATTGTTTTTTTTTTTCAAAATGTGAACGTCTTACACTTGGATTCTTACATTATTTCTATTACTATTAATTATATTTTTCATTAAAAATTATTAAAAAAAATTAATGGCTCGTTCCCACGGAGTTTAGAATGAGCCATATAAAAACTATTTAATAACATAATACCAATGTGTTTGTTACTATAACAATTTTAATTATAGGCGTAGTTAGTAATAATATTGTCTTTATTGCACCAAAGATTATGATACTGAGATCTAATATGAGCATACATAAGAAACATTTAGAGAAAGTGATTTTTCATCTTCAATGCTCATTATTAGTCTCACAAAGATGGGAAATTATATCCCACCACAACATTTTAGGAATTTTTCAACACACTATTTCATTATGGAGCTCATGAGAGTTCGTTCTTATTTTTGCTATAGTACTTTGTTCTTTGAAATAGTCAATATATAGAGATAATTTTGATATTCTAGATTAGGTTCAGTCATATCCTTATAATATATGAATTATGTCTTATCTCTAACAACTTATTGCAACGCATCTTATTTTTAAACTTAAAAGTAACAACATATTTGAGGTTATTAATATTTTGTAAAATAACATTTTCATCAATCTCAAAATGGTTTAACCAATCCATGGTTTCTTTATACCAATCCATTGAGTCAAAGGAGGCCTTGACTAGATTTTAAAACCATTTTAAAGATTTTTTTATCTCCCATATTATTTATATTATACATGTACATCAATAACCTATTGGTCACAACCATGATATCGTTGGGAGAAAGACATGAGAATTCTATTAAGAGAGTATTGGGTAGGCCATAATGATTTTAATATTGAGGTTATAAGTTACAAAACACTTCTGGATTTGCTCAATGTTTCTCCATGATTCTCTAGATAGTATACAACTCCAAACTTCACAACCATACAAGATAATTCCATGTGACAAACTTCAGAGCCATACAAGATAACATGTGTGACAAGAGTTTCAAAAATGAACCTTTTTTTATCCCATTATATTAGTTGGTTGGAAATATTTTATAGTTTATTGTTTTAACAATCAAAGTCAAATTATGTTATATTACAATGGCGACATAATTTATTTATATTTTTATATTATTATTATTTATATTTTTCTATTATAGGTTAAGTTGATAAAGAATTGCATGATGAATAATAGATTGTGAAACAAATTTCTTACATATTATTAAAATTCTTAAATAACATTAATAATCAATGTTAGTTATTACTATTAACTTGGAATTTCATTATATATTGATTTTATATCTAGTATTGTGTCTAAATTGAGTTTCTATTGTAAGTTTAAGAGATTGACATCATTAAATTAAATTCAGGCCTATAACGTTGTTGAATTATGTCGTAATATCAACATTGTATTCATTACTACAACAATTTTAATTATCGTCATAATAACGAAATTGATCTTTTATTAGTATGGTGTTTTATTTTAGGAAGTTGGCACAAAAATATTTGTCTACGTCTTAATCCTCTAACAATGAAAATAAATTTTGAATTGTAATAGCAACATATTATTATTATTAAAAACTAAGTTCATGAATGTTTACTTCATGAATAATCAAATAATGTACGATAAATTTCTTACTTATAAAATTATTTAATGACATTTTGTTAGTAATGTCTCCATTATTTATTAATATTAACTATTTTATTCATTAAAATTAATTATGGATTATCGTAGAAACAATTTTTTCCAATATAAGAGAAACATAGAAGAAAAATTATTTTGACTAGTTATCGTAAACGTTCACTATTTACTATGAATTATTTGAACATGTTAAATTGAAAATAACATATCAATACTGCTCTAAAACTTGGATTCCTTGCAAAAAATTTATTATCACTAATATTTATATTTCTATATTAAAACAATGTTCGTCAAGATTTAACTCACCAATAATAAATTGTGTTTCATGCAAAGTTATTCAATGACATATTAATATTGTGTTTATGACTATTACTAATCAATTTAATGAAGACACTAAATGTTAATAATACTTTTCCCATGTTAACTATAAGTTATTTTACTAGTACAATGTTGGAATCACTTTAAAGTATAGAAGGGAAAGTATTTTGGAAGTTTAGTTATGTTATTTAATGAGAAAAATAATATTATTATGAATTAGAATGTAATCGAGTAGTACAATATGACTTATATCAAATATAATAAGGAATAATAGGAAAAATTCACTACAAACCTTATTGCAATTGCCTTGCATTTATTCATAGACCAAGTTTAAAGATGGTTTTAATTGCATTATTGAATTTGATTATGAACATTTGATTTAGTGACAAGTTATGTTGATTTAAACAAAAAAATGAAAAGGTAAATTTTGAATTGTGTTATGTATTTGGCATAAAAAATCGTCACTTTAATTAGCATTGAAGTTGGACCAATTTTTTAATATTATATGTACTAAATAATATAAAATTCCGCAAAAAAATAACATGAAGACAATGCCATGATATACTACAAACATTTAAAAGTATTTCTTCATGCATTATAATAGGTCCTTCAAAGAATAAAATTACATTCATGAATCATTTCCACCTAATCTAAGTATATTCTCTCAAGTATATCAAGTACAACCTCTACACCACATTTATTTATCTTGGTCTTCATGCAATGTTCTATCTTTGGAATTCATTCCCAAACTATTGTATTATTTGGAATAAATCCAATTTCAATGTCATCGGGATTTGGTAACCAATATTTTTCCTGAACTAGGCTTCCACCAATCAACCTTTACATAAAGAGTCCCATTTTAATCATCCTCAAAGATATCTAAGGTGGTTTTTTCCATCCAAAGAATCTCTCCTTCATCATCATTTCTTGATCAAACTAAAAAAACCTTTCCTTTCTCGACATCAATCATAGGATTGAATGTTGGCTTTGTCTTATTACACTTCGGTCCAACATATACCGGATCATTTGTCACATTATCAAAACCCCCATCCATAATACTTGAGATTACATTGAGTGCATTATGGTCAACATTGACAATTTTCCTTGTCTTACGACATAAATCCCGAGAAAATGCATTACTTCCATCCGCTATTATATGATCATTGTAGATTTCATGTAATGCATCTAGAACTTTTTCCAAATAATCTACTTTATTTTTATACTCCTTTATAACAACTGTTGAATTCTCATTTCCAATGGTTCCTTTCCACATTTTTATGTATGATGTTATTCCTTCATTTAGTTTTTTTAAATAGACATCATTATCTTTGGGACCTAGGAAAGATGGCTCCCATGTAGGAAATTTGGTCGACCCTTCATCATCTATATTCCATAACTTAACTAGTTCTGACCACTCAATATCTCTAATTGATTCTTTATACCTCACAAGTAGAACATCCTTAAGAACAAGAAATTGGAAGTATTGGACATTAAGTAGTCAACCCTACGTGGTCTTGTAGAAGCTATAAATAAGAGGAACCCATTTTGTACAAGGGTTGGAAAATAGTTGAAGAAATCAGAGAAGAAGTTAGATAGTAGTGTCGTAGTTCAAGGTTGTTGATTTGCGGAACTCATTTTTCATAAGGGCTGTCGAATAATAGTTTTTGTAAGGATTCATTCTGCAGCTTAGCAAACAGATAATAGTTAGAAGAGTCGATCCAGGATGTGTGCATATCAGTAGGATTAGTTAGAAAAAGATCATAATAAAACCATAAGGCATGAGACCAATAAAGATTTTGTGAGCTGAAAAGACATATCTCAAACAGTCTGCACTCATGTTGTAGACTGAAAGGTTCATATATTTCTCATCCCAGATGAAGAGCACCTTTGTGGTTTTTCTCGGTTGGGTTTCCACATTACATGTTGTGTTGCTTGAATGTGCATGTTGAATGTTTGTGGGTTATGTTGTATTGTTTATATTTATTTCTTAAGTGAATATTGCAATATTGGTGGAATGATTTGAATGAATGATTGACCAGCATAATTGAGCATTTTTTATTATTTCACATTCATTTACTGTTAAGTTGTTAAGGAATAATATGTGTCGCACTATTGCGCCATTGTCGAGTTAGTAAAAGGAATCCAACCTTCTGAATCTATCGAGCACCTTAGTTGTATGCGAGGGGACTCTAATCCCTTGCCTAACTATGAAAAAATTGTTCTAGTTATTTCCCATTGAGATATATCGGATGCAACTACACCTGCATCGCGGGTGTTACCGACTGAGCTTGCTCTGTCAGGCTGATAGCTTTGGGTTTTTTTGGGGGTGTTTTGTTGCACGAAAGGAAAACCTTATCATGGGTCGTGAGTGTGAGGAAAAGTATCCAAAAAATGGTTATGTTTCCAAGATCTTAATCATTTGAGTCAAGGGAAATGTTGTGGCATCCAATAAAGAAGGAAATTGAGGATTGGCTGGAGATTGGAAATGACACCCAGGAGTTGGCATACATCCATGGAGTTATGACAAGGAAATCAGGATTGGGGTGAGCTAGTTAAATAATTCGTGCACACATTTGAATTTGTTGATGAGCATCTGATAGTCGATGGTGTGCTTCAAATGATAAAAGAGAAAATATTTACTGAAATCCCTGTCAAATTGGAAAATTCCCACCAATGTAGTGCAACAATCCAACAATGGATGGCTTGTTACAATCTGGCTAGAGAACCTGATGATCATCCAACCAACCTTAACATAACAGAGTTGGAGGGTATGCACGAGGTGGAAGGAAGTGGTATTTATAGCAAACAGTTCCTCAAGCTGCTCAAAATTAAGAAATTCAACATTGGTTCATCGAAAAACCCAAAGTTTGCCAATATTGAAGATTATTAGGATGAGGAAATAGTAGCAAAAGTCATGTAATTGATGCATGAATTTCAAGATCTGTTCCCTACTAACTTATCAAAGATGAATGGAATAGTAGGATATCTGGGGGAGATGAAAATACCACTTAAACTAGATGCAAAATGAGTTAATCATCAACCATATAAGTTGAATCCAAGTTATAAAGAAAAGGTGAAAGTTGACTTAGACCGAATGTTAAACGTAGGAATCATTGAACCAGTTGAAGAATTAGAATGGATCGGTCCTACAGTAATTTAGGATAAAAATACAACAGGTGAAGTCAGGATCTGTGACAACCCGAGAAAACTGAATGATGCATGCCTGCACAATCCATTCCCAATACCATTCACAGATGAAGTACTTGAAAGCGTCGGAGGACAGGAGATGTATTCATTTAATGATGAATTTTTTTGTTATCACCAAGTCAGAATAAGAAACGAGGATCGACACAAAAATGACCTCCATAACATAATGGCGCTGATATCAGTATATGGTAATGCCCTTTGGACTCAATAATGTTCTTGCTATTTTTTCCTAGAATAGTAGTTTACGCTTTTAAAGATTTCATACATAAATTTCTTGAAGTCTACTTTGATGATTAGACTTTTTTTGGTCTAGTAAGAGACCATATTGAAATTTTGTGCATGATGCTGGAGCATTATATCCAGTATCATATTGCACTAAATTCGAATAAATGTTTTTTTGTTAGGACATGTAGTGTGTCATGATGGAATTTTGGTCGATTTGAAAACATTTGCAACTATCTTTGACTGACCACCACCTACATCAGTCACGTAAATCAAACCGATGCTAGGACACAAGCTATTATAGAAAATTTATCAGAGGATATGTAGAGATAACAACTCCAATGGAGAAACGTTTGAAAAAATATGGAAAGTCCCAATGGACAGAAAGTTGTTAGGAAAGTTTAGACAAGTTAAAGGAAAACATAGATACTATGCCAATATTGGTATTTCCAGACTGGAAGAAGCAGTTTCATGTTCATGACAATGCATAGTTTGTCGTGCTTGGCATAGTTCTAACGCAACCGGGTGAGGGCGTGATTGATCACCCTATTGCTTTTTCCAAAAGAAAAATTTTGACAACAGAGAAAAATTATAGGATGATAGAAATAGAAGGACTCGCTATGGTATATGAGCTACAAAATTCAGGCACTATTTGTTGGGTGGACATTTTAAAATGTACATTGATCATTTGGAATTAAAATACCTAGTCAACAAGCCAATGTTGGAGGGGAATATCTGTTGATGGATCCTCCTATTTGAAGAATTTGATTTTGAATTCATGTTAAATTTGGTCGACTAAGTGTCGGGCATGATCACTTGTCAAGGATAGCAAGTAGTGAAGAATCAAACAACCTGGAGGATGATTTTCCCGATGCACAACTATTTGCGATCACCGCATATGATAAATAGTATCAGGCTATCATCCACCTCTTGAGTACAGGTTATGTGCCTAAAGGGTTCACCACTGCGTAGAAGAAACACTTGGTCATCAAAGTCATTTATTTTACGTTGATCATGGGACAACTATACAAGTTGGGCCGTGATGAAATATTGCGTTGGTGTGTTTTAGAACATGAACGACCTTGGATAATGAGTGAAGCACATGCCAGTGTCCTAGGAGGACACTACGTTGGAAAGGAAATAGTGCACAAGATATTGTAAGCTAGATTATGGTGGCCAACCATACATATGGATACTAAGAACTTTTGTTGAAGCTGTGATGTTTGCTAGAGAATAGGAAAATCGTCGAGACGCAACGAAATGTCGCTAGAGTCGTAGATAATCCTACAAGCGTTTGACAAATGGCACGTTGATTTTTTTGGTTCTATCAGTCCTCTAAGAAAAGGGACTAACGCATGCTATATTATCACGGTGGCAGATTACTTAACCAGATGGGATGAAGTAGCGCCTGATAAAGATTGTAATGTTATGACTAAGACCAAGTTTCTATTTTGAAAATGTGGTGACAAGATTTGGCTGCCCAAAAATTGTCCTAAGTGATCAAGGTACACATTTTGTTAACAATTTGATTGATAATCTTACTGCACATTTTCAGACTCATCATAGGAAAACAACACCCTATCATCCTCAGGTAAATGGAATAGTTGAAGAATTCAACAATATTTTGGAAAATACATTAACCAAAGTATGAAACATGCACAGAGATGATTGGGATCAGAAAGTTTCAGTTGTGCTATGTACATATCACACAACTTGCTAAATATTAACATGACACACTCCATTTAGATTAGTATATGGACAAGTATCTATTGTGTCGATGGAATATACAAAAATAAACAAGGTGTTATCAAGCAGTACCGAAGAACTTTTTTGACTACAAAATTATAACAAAACATTAATTACGAAGATTAAAAAAATGAAATACAGTTGCAAGAAAAAGTTAGCCAATGAAGACCTCGAAGGAAGAGTTATAGAAAATCAGGAAGAAAATTAGCACCTAAAGAATCTTAATCAAGAACTAGAGAAACAAATCAAGATGTTAAAAGAGGACAAAAAACTACAAGATGAAAGGCTTGAGAATATTCAAAGTAAAAAACAATCTACTGGAGAAAAAAAAGCACAAATCTAGAAAGAAGAATCCATACTCTCTGAAAAACAACATGAAGTTGAGGATGTAAATTCAGTCATCATCAGAAATTAAAAAAATAAGTCAATACAGCCGAAGAAGAAACAACAAGAACTCCTTATCGACACCCCAACTATAAATGTCATTTTGACCAATGATAGGGTCAAAATGAACAAACATAGAGGAGAGATGATGTCCTACAAGAAAGAATAACAAATCAAAATACAAAACATTAAACAACTACACCTATCCCACAAAGTGATCAAATAGCTTTGATAAAAATAGATTTGGGATGGACCACATCAGAGATGATGCAACGGTTCTTCTGGGTAATTCGTGACTCATACCGCCTCGCTTCATCAAATGTCGCAATGACTAAACAAAAAATTTCAAAAGATAACATTACAAAAAAAATCAACGTAATCATTGTCATCAAATAAAATTTGAGGACAAAGCTTCCCTTAAGGGGAATGCAATGTAACAATAAATTAATATTAAATATAATTAATAAAGAATAGTTAAAATCAATATTCATTCCCTTTGGTGAAAAGGTGCACGACAGGATTATATAAGCCCAAGCAATTGTAATTAATAACCATCCTACATGTTATCATTTATTCGTACTATTGATCCATTTATGGACCACTTATGTTACTTACATTGGGTTTTCTCGTAAAACAATATTTACTGTTTCAGAATGCATGTTACATTTGAAAGTTGATTGTGTCTATTTTTCTTGAAGTAAATTATGAATGTTGAATTACTTAAATTCTTGTGAAAGGATGAAGATGAGTGGGTCTATCTATATGTTGGGAAATCATGAAATGTGTGAAATCCTTTTTGGATAAAGAATGCACCTTCCAAGTCAATTGAGCAAGTAATTGACTTATTTTAATGTGTGTGTTATACTTTTCCTAACAAGATCACAATGATGAATTTCATAGGTGAACATTGAACAAATTGCTTGCAGCTATTATAAAGCAAGTGTTGTTCAAAAATAGAGCATGGGAAGATGAACCCATTGACCATGGAAGCATAACAAAATCTATTTTATTTGGATGAAAAATTGCTTCAAACAATTGGTAAGACCCAAGAAAATATTGGGGAGATGCTTAAGCTACAGAAGCAACAAAATGAGATGAACCACAAAGTTTTGTGGGACTATTTGTTTGAAAAATGAGGTAAAAATAATTATGGAAGTTATTAGCAGGGGCAAGGATAGTGGGGTAGTGAAGAGGCATTTATCCTATCAGTCAATTAAGAAATTCACTAGGCTAGAATACTCTAGGGAAATTGAGTATTGTTGCTTCCATAACCAAGGGTTGGTTATGGAAGCAACAAAAATGAGGGGGCTATGTGTATCCACTACAAAGAAGTGATGGATTGGGCGGATTGAACCCTTTGTTTCCAAGTGTCATCTTGAGAACCCATCTTGACTACCCTTGCTGGAATTTATTTCTATTGTAACGAATCAGTTGAGAAATCATCTCATGAATTTAATAAGCATTGAAAAACTGAGAAATTTGTATGGTAGTTTATGGGATAAGTTTACTTGACCCATAACTGATATTTACTTATGGGAATTCATAGACCATCCTCCTCATCCCATTTTTTAATAACCAAACTATAATTCATAGTTTTTTATGTGTCCATAGCTGTGGAAAAACTAGAAATCGCAACTTGGAAAGAACCCACTTTTTGAAGTGCCAAAATCACCCATAAATTCATGTGAGGACTTAAATACAGTGGGAAATCCATAGACATAAACACCAAGGAGAAATTGAGAGAGATAAAATACTAAAAATACATGGGAAGTCCCATATTTGGAAGCCTAAAATTGAAATTCCATGATTGGGAGTCATGTAGGCAGAAATTGGGGAAATCCAAGACTAGGTTGAAGCGAGAGCTAGTTTAGAGTTTGGGTTTTCTTAATAAATTATGTAAAGGAAAGAATATCTAAATGTATAGGATTTTGAACCTCCTATACCTTCCTATGATAGTAATTGAGGGATTGGGGAGGTAAAGAAGGGGACCTTCCTCAATTATGTGCAGAGGAGAAGAAGGAGTCAATACTGGATGAGGCCATTGAGATTTTTGTAGCTCTGTGGTCAAGCTCACTAGTTCATAATACTCCTTCCTTATCTCCCTACTTATGTGATAAACCCAGCTGTGTGTTGCATTAGATTGAGTGATTGTGCATATGGATTTGAGTTATCCTAAGTAGTTTCTCCTTAGTCGATACATAGCCCTAGCTCGAGGGTGGTCTCTGAGTGCTGAAAGAATATGGGAGAGGAGGAGAACTATGATTGGGTGGAACATTGCACTTTCATATCCAATTTCTTGGGAAATTTCAATAGAAATATAATTATTCACCACCATCTTTAATTATGTCAATTTTATGTATTAAGAATAATTGTTTGTCTATATCAAAGTGAATAAATTGGTCTAGTTGAATGATTAAATTGAATGCATGATGAAAACACCGAAATGGGTTTATTTATGTGCATCATTCTATTGTTATGCTTGTAATGAATATATTGATATATGCATGATGTGTGTACATTGATAGAGCTTAATTTTTCTCTGTATGTCAATCGTGCATTTGCACCTACATTTATATGTTTATGAATTCGATAATATGGCCATGGGATGAAAATTAACACCCCTGTATTGCTCATGTTCCCTCCATGGGTCTAATTGATGGGAGGGGATGTGACAAAAATTTAACAATAACATAAATATCCTCAAGCAAAAAGGACAAGAACAGATCCAACAAAGGAAGCTAAAATATTGACAATAAAGGAGATAGAGGTGGTGGTGTCAAAAGAGGTAGGTGACATAAATAAACAAGCAACATTCTAGGAAAAGGCACTAACCAGATTCATGCCATATCCGTCTTTGGAATTCACAATATCTCAGAATTCCAAAGCCATAACTCCAACAATACCTATTCTAGTCCAGCCTAATATACTAGCCATTTACAAAGAAATTAGAAAACACAATGTGTAGAACATCAATGATGATAGGATACATACTATTCCTGCTCAAAAAATACTGCTAACAATGGCATAGATTATTCATGATAGTTTTAGTTATTCAGTGATAGAACCATGGTACCAAGACACACTAGTTTAAGAGATAACATAGTTGAAGAACATGTAATAAACTAGGCTATGTTTGGAAAGATAGATAATGAATATTTATTCAAGAAAGAAACTGATATGATCTTTGTAGAGGTTGTAAAGGACACCAAAATAAATAAAAGGTTGAGAGAATCACTAAACAAAGTTGGATAACTCTTGAAGGTATAAAAATGGACCACTAAAGCTAAAAAGGTCAACATGAAAGAAATGGAAGAGAAAATGGTAGCTTTAAGTGCCAAAAAAGATCATGGTTCTCAACTTAAGTCACTAATATATAAGAATGACAATGAAATATCAAATATGAAAATCCAAATGAAGATACCAAATGTACACCCAGTGCAAATAGCATAAATCCATCAAGTGGAGAAGGAAAAGGAAGAATTGTTAGCCACTATGGTGAAATACAGAGCTTGGGTGGAAGAAAAAGATAAGAGAATCATTGATTTGACATCATAGATATCTACTCTATAATATCATAATACCAACAGAGAAAACTGTGTTCCACCAATCACAATAGCTTCAAATTTTTTGGTCAAACATCAGTTCACACATCATCAAAGAAGAATGTGAAGGAGATAGTAAATCAACCACCAACCATTCAACTAGTGTACTTGGATCCAATGGAAGAAGATCAATCTCCTGCTGAACCAACCAAGATTGAGGAAGATATACAAGACAAAATAAAAGGACTAGAGGATGATGTTACACTGAAAAATAATAGAATTGTTGAGCTAGAACATGATGCCAGCAAGAAGGATGATCATATCAATGACTTGAGAAGAGAGGGGGATTATTTAAAGCGTCAAGTTACATTAGTAAAAGTATATGCTGAAGGAGAATATATTCTAAGAATAAAAACCTGGGAAATATGGGACAAGATAGCCCAGATATTCAATGAAAAGTGGTATTTTATGGATTTAATGAATGCTTAGATGGATATATAAAAGTCATCGATTGATGAAATAAAACAAGTAGTTTCCACTTTGGGAGATAATTCCACGATGAAAGAGAAATCATTCATTTCCTAAATAGAAGAAGCAACGAGTAGTTGGAAGAATTGTAGCTGACTAACAAAACTTAGGTAATCAAAATTGAAAAATGAATAATCTTGAAGAAGACTTTGTACAAAGTGTTGCAAAATAGTACAAACATCCTAACATATAATATAAAATCATTCAATACCATGTTCATTGTGGTGACTGATATGGGGATACCTCTATTATGACATGTAAATGCATAATTTTACTCTAAAGATGAATATTTAAACAAGCTAAAGGAAAAGAGAAATGTAGATCCTGAAGAGGAGTTGGAAAGATTTATAAGTGGGGATCAAGATTTTGAATGACTCAGACCCACTTTCCATCTTTGAACAAGTATGAAAACCATTTTTAGGGAGATAGGGCCACTGACTTATGAAACACATTCTGAGTCTGAGTTGGCTCTTGAAAAACTTAAAGCTAACAGTATACCAATAGGAATAGAGTGGCCACTTGTAGTTAGGTATAATAAAATAGCCATGCCTCCTCCACCTCATTCAGCTCAATAGGAACCTAGATCATATTCATAATATACACAAACTGCATAACAAACTCATCATCCAGCGCAGCAATTCACACAAGCACAACATGGAGCACAATAGTTCATAGGGAAAACAACTCCATTGGCATTTATGCCACTTGGAAACACATTACAACATACAATTCTTGCTGATATGGAGATGTTAAAAAATTAAGCCAATTTGGAATTCCACCTAGATGTACATCACCTCCAACTAAACAAATCATACATGCTCAACAACAAATTGTGAAGCGAAATAAAAGAGGAAGAGGCCAAAAAAAGAATTGAATATCAGTTTTGTAAAAGATGCAATACTTTAAAAGTAAATAGTGAAAATTGTTACTTTATGTTACAAGTTTAAACTCATAAACAAGCTCACTTTAGGTTCCTTAAGGGCCTATATAATGTAGCCCCATACATGAGAAAAAGGCTGGCAATTTTAGAATTACAAATATTATTTCTTCTGTTGTTGAGTCAGGTGTATATTGTTTCCTTGTAAAGCATTTTAACCAGAGATTAATGAAATGAAGTATCGCAGATTGCTCCTTCTATCTTTGTTCATTATAACTTTGTTCTTATTAGGATTCATGAGAAGAATAACACAACGAGTGTAGTATCATTTGAGATGAATTGAGAAGCATCTATTCTATATTCATGATTAAATGTCTAGCATCATCTAAAAAGTTTAAATTTCTTTTGGTTTTGTTTTAACCTTTAATGCATCTCATAATTCATTGTGTATGGAAGAGTTCTATATATTTTTCTTATGTGAAATGTCTTCCTTCCAAAAAAATAAACATATATCATCTTAGCCTTTGCAAAACTTTAAATAATTACTAAATTCTGTTAAACACAGCTCAGTAAATTCAAAGATTATCTTTCCTTAAGGAAATTCACCCATCAGTTCTTCCTTATGTTCAATATTTGTCTTTCTCATTCCACACCTCTTCATTTCCCTATTTTGTTCTTCCTCACCCCATCTAATTCCTCTATTAAATTTCCTTGGCATTTACAACTTTATCCACAGTTTACTTTTAAAGATCCTGAACATTTTAAATAATTACTCAAACTAAATTCACATTCTGATTGATCTCTAACATCGTTAAATTTTGAGCCCTGTCATGCCTAGGCTTGTTCTATTTTTAACTTCGAATAACTTTGTGACTAACATCTCCTTTGGGATTCGATCTATATTTAGTTTGATACATTGATACAAGCATGTGAATACCTACCTTGTCCATATTTGAGATTATATGTACCTCATTCATGTCAAGTATAGTATCTGTAGGTAAGGGCTCATGCAGTCCCATCGCAAGGAAAGATACCTCCAATGTAGTATCCATTCTCTATGCCATCGTCAGACTTATTTTCTATAAAAGAAAATCCTATGATGTATGTCAACCATACAATGAGATCCTAACCTCACACAATAAGGGGAAATCTGTTCACACCTAAAAAAATTTCACCTACTTTGTCACTAACCCTATCACACATATACATCATTACCACATTTCATTTCCACCCTTTTACCTTCATTAAAATAAAAATCAAACTTGCAGACCAAAAAGGGTTACTTTACAAATTAAAATTTTCAATTATTTTGAAATTAATGAGCAACTTACACCCTGACTTGATTTTGTAGTGTCCCCGACCCTCCGACTGGGAAAGAGGACGCTACTATACATCAAAACATCAGGGAATCTAGCCCACGAACATGAAGATACATATATGTAATGCTGAAACGTGATACTTAAAACATCAAACATATTACGAGGCATAATCATTCATATACACAATGGAAGCAAAACATTTCATTCTATACTCATGCATATACATATCAGCATCTAACATGTATATCATCATTCATCAACAGTAAACATAATTGCAAACACAAGTTAGGCAAGAATACTTATATTATTAAGATCTCGTTCCGCAACTAGCCACGTCGCTGCAACGTTCCACCCAACCATATGCCCGCATGCTCCTCAATCTCTTATCAACGCTGCCACCCCTGAGCCAAGAATGATTCCCCAAGGAATAAGGAACTAACAGTATTACACATAGCCAACGATAACAACACCACAAGGGTACATAGTTCATCCAAGCCAACAAAGTTGGGTTTATCAAGCGAACAACAGATCAGCCAAGCCAACAAATTTGGGTTTATCGGGCCATCCAAGAGCTGGGAAAGGCTAAATTCTAAGCTAGTGAGCTCATTGAAGAGCTACAAACACCAACACCAGAACCAGCCTAGCTTCTAGAACACCCACACACACCCAACACAAGGAAATCAGTCCCTTCTCTACAACGCAGTCCCTCAGACCCTGATCTCTATTCCAGTGCTATTCAGGGGTTGTGGAGAAGAAAACCAATTCAGTAGCTCTATCTGTGTGGTTCTCAACCCACCAGGTTTATCAAGCACATCAGGCCCTCATTCACCACTCCAATGCAGTCTGAGGACAAAACCACTACATGCAAGCAGCCAACATCTATTCAATCTTTTACAGGGGAAAAACACAGTCAATCAAACATGGGCAATAGAAGACCGCAACAACTATGAAACCACGACACCCGATCCTCAAGCCAATCGATTCTCAATCCATGTGTGAAGGGAAGAAGACACAGCCAAAACTGAGTGTGGAAAAGAGCACCTCCCAAACAGCATGGGGACTCACAGCACCCAATTGATTCTCAATACACTCACTATAGAATTTGCACAGACCAGAAAAGGGTAAAGGAACATACTACCACTCTATACGGGAAAGACAAAACGCAACCCCACCGAACTATTGATGCCATTATAGCTTCGAATCGACAGTGGAAATAACAACACCATACGCAACCTGAGATTGATGGGAAAAGATACAAAACTCTTCGTGAGCAGAGGAAGAACATTTTCTCCGATTAGAAAGCAGTGTGTGAAGGAATGGCGAACCCCCACAATGGAAAATGTGGATTCCTTTAACTCTTTTGTGTGAAGAAACTAAATAGACTCACAAGCTGGTTAGTGGGAAGACCATTCGCACATTGTGGAGAGTGAGAGCAGACGTGGGCGTGGTAGTGGTCTTTATGCCAGCAAATCGTTTCCCCCAACTAACAATGGAATAACTAAGGGTGGTGGTTTAAGGAGACAAAAAGAGAGTGGGACACATGGCTTCTCACCCATGACTCATTGTTCAACTTTCCCCTTCCCTATCCTTTGGAATAATGCCCCTTCTTCATTTAGTTGTAGTGAACATAGCTAGTTGGGTTATTTAATTAAAATGTGTGTTTACATGATGCCACAATTTAATATATGCCATATGTCTCGATATACCATCGGTGACAATTCCAAATCTGAAACACAACATAACCAAATTGATGGTGGGGCCTTGGCCTTTAGCTCCACACCATGATTATTTACAATATAAGTATCATGTATATTTAATGCAAGTGGGGTTAAAACTAAGGTATTAGGTTCCCCGCCCCCTTCAATAGCATTGTCCTCAGTGCTTTACAAAATTTGAACAACATGCTACATTGTTACCACCTCAGTGTTCCACAAGATTGAACAAAAATGGATGTGCCAATCGCATGGCATCCTCTAGCTCCCACGTAGCCTCTTCAGGTCCGTAGTGCTCCCATTGCACCTTTACCTGCCCTATGGCTCGGTTCTGGAGCATTGTGACCTTCCTGTCGAGGATGCGCATTGCGTCGATTCGGAACTCTCCCTCAAGTTCCACCTGAATCACATCCCAATTTAACACATGGTTAGGATCGTGTACATATTTCTTAAGCAAAGAAACATGAAAAACATTATGAGCTCTAGTACTAGCAGGCAATGCAAGTCTATATGCAACAGGCCCTATTCTTTCAATCACTTCAGACAACCCACAGTATCTAGGCGACAGCTTGGCACAAATTCCAAGCTTCAAGGAACTTTTCTTTGCTTTCACTCTGAGGTAAACATGACCCCCAACACTGAACTCTCTGTTCACTCTATTCTTATCTGCATAGCTTTTCTATCTGTCCTATGCTGCTTTCATATTCTGTCTGATCTTTACAATCTCTTTCTCCATTTCCTTGAGCAATTATGGTCCAAGCACAACTCTGTTCACGGGGTTATCTCAAGTCACCGGTGTCCTACACTTTCTTCCACACAAAGCTTCATACAGACTCATCCTCAAGGATGCCTATTGTCCATTGTTGTAAGCAAACTCTACCAAGTGTAAGAAATCTTCCCACTTGATTGGTTTGTCCATCACATACATGCGAAACATATCTTCAAGCACCTGATTAACTCTATCTGTCTACCCATCTATCTAAGGAAGGTATGCAGTGTTGAAGTTTAACTTTATACCCAAATCTGCAAACAATCCTTTCCAAAAGTTGGAAGTGAACTTGACATCTCTATTAGAAACTATTTCCTTCGACAATCCATACAATTTGAAAATATCCTTCATGAATATCTTTACAATATCAACTGTCTTATGCATAGACTTTACCGGTATAAAATGTGCTACTTTTGTCAACTTTTCTACCACAACCATGATGGAATCATGTTGTCTCCAAGTCATCAGCAATCCTGTAATGAAATCCAAAGAAATAAATTCCCATTTCCATTCGGGAACTAGCAAAGGCTGCAACAAGCCTGCTAGATGTTGATGCTCAAATTTTACATGTTGACATTTCATGCACCTTGAAATGTATTCAGCCATGTCCTTTTTCATTGCTAGCCAAAAGTACTACTTTCTAGCTGCAGCAATTGTCTTTTGGTACCCTCAGTGACCAGAATACGAAGCTTGATAGATTTCATCCATAACAACTCTCCTCAAATATGCTACATCCATAATATAAATTCTGCCTTTATAAGTGAGAAGTCCATCTTCTTCCAATTTATATCCCTCATACTTCTTCTCAAGACTTTGCTGCTGCAATTTGTCTTTTACCTGCTCATACAATTCATCTCCGGCAACATGATTAACAATCTGCTACCTCAAATCTGATTGGTAAATACTAAGAGATGCCATATGCATTTCCTGTACCTTCCTGCTGAGTGCATCAGCTACCTTATTCTCTTCCCCCTTTATATGCTTGATTTAAAAATCAAACTCGCATAAAAATTCCAGCCATCTTGCTTGCCTAGCATTCAAAGTAGGCTGATCAAATAGATACTTTAGACCACAATGGTCTATCCTGAGTTCAAATCTTCTACCCATCAAGTAATGTCTCCACATCTTGGGAGCATGCACTATGGCTGCAAGCTCTAGATCATGAGTGGCATAGTTCTTCTCATGATCCTTCAGCTTTCTTGACTCATAACATATCACGTGATTGTCCTGCATAAGAAATCCTCCAAGCCCTTGTCTGCATGCATCAATACACACCACAAAATATTTCTCTAGATCTGCAACCTTCAATACTGGTGCACTAGTGAGAAGATTCCTCAATAGCTAGAAGCTTTCTTCACACTTTGAAGTCCATTCGAGCTTTGTCCCCTTCTTCTACAAAGAATTGATGGCATGTGCAACCTTGGAAAAACCTTAAATGAATCTTCGATAGTGTCCTGCAAGTCCCATAAAAGATCTTACATCCATCACATTTCTTGGAGTAGGCCAATTCATAATGGCTTCAATCTTTTCAGGGTCCATAGATATACCCTCTTCTGAGATAATGTGACCCAAATACTGAATTCTATCCCTGTAGAAGTCACAATTGCTCAGTTTTGCATACAACTGATGTTCCCTAAGCACTTGCAATGTCAGTCTCAAATGCTCTTCATGATCCTCCTCATTCTTGGAATAAACAAGAATGTCATCAAGGAAAGCAAGAACAAAATTGTCCAAATACTTACTGAAGACACTGTTCATAAGGCACATAAATGTAGTTGGTGCATATGTGAGACCAGATGGTACCACTACAAACTCATAATGTCCATACCTTGTTCTGAAGGTTGTCTTATGAATGTCTTCATCCTTGATCCTCACTTGATGGTAACCAAACCTCAATTCAATCTTGGAAAACACCTTTGCTCCTCTCATTTGATCAAAGAGGTAATCAATCCTACGCAAAGGATATTTATTCTTCAAAATAACCTTGTTCAACTATCTTTAATTAATACATAACCTGAGTGTACCATATTTCTTATTCACAGACAGAACTGGTGCTCACCAAGGAGACACACTCAGTCGAATATACTTCTTTTCCAACAACTCTTGGAGTTGCATCTTCAACTCTAGCATCTCCGGTGTACTCATCCTTAGGGTGTCTTGGAGGAAGCCCTAGAATTTCATCAGGAAACACATCCTTGAATTCCTGTAACACTTGATGGTCCTCCAACCTAGGAGTCTCATCTCCTGTTGGTTCCAGAATATGAGCTGCATACAATTAAAAACCTTTCCTAGAGAACTTCTTCAACTGCATTGCTGAAACCTGTCTTACTGAAATTACCTTTGGAATACCCCTCACAACTACTGGGTTTCCTTCCTCATCTGTGCATTCAAAATTCTTGTTATAACAGTCAAGCTTCACTTTGTGAACTTCTAACCAATCCATTCCAACGAGAATATCATAGGAACCAAGAGGTAGAACATTCAGATCTACATGAGTGATCAATCCATTCATAACCAATGGGCACTTCTCTACCAATTCACTGGCCTTTATCTTAGTCCCAGTGGCTAGCTGAACTAGCCAAGATTTTCCATGCTTTACCTTCTTAAAAGAACAAATCTCCACTACTCTAGGAGTAATGTAGCTATGAGTAGAACCAGGGTAAATCAAAATAGAAATAGATTGTTCAACAATCTTACCTGCAACTTCAACCACAGTTGACTGATGATCTTCGTGGTGGTCCTCTAGTGCTGCATAAATTCTAAGGACTACTCTTGCTACTTGACCCACTATTTCTACTCCCTGAATGTTATAAGCTGGTCTTGCTCTTTTATTCTCAAGTGTGAAATATCTGCGCAAGTGAGGTCCTTCACATTTCCAACATTTGAGTGGACCTTTACTCTGATGTGGCTCTTTAGGCTTTCCACCTATCACTCCAAATGGATTACTCACAGCTTGGGATGGCTGCTTCTGTTGATTTCTGAATCTAGAAGGTTTGAAACCTTTCCCTCTTTGGTCAAACTTCTCATTCTTCTTGTCCTTCCATGCCTTATGGTAATCAGGTTTACCTTCGCTTTGATCATAGAAATACTTATCCTTTCTTATTTCTTCTTCAAGAGTTCTTGGTTCATAAAACTCAATTCTATATTTGTAGGATTAAGGAAATCCACTCAGAAACCGCTGAACCTTCACTTTTTCCTCTCTAATGTACCAGACATACCTCAACAATTCCAAGAACTTCTTTGCATATTCATCCATGGTCTGCTGTCCCAATCTCAGCTCATGCAACTCCTTGATCTTGTCATCATAATACCTATCAGAGAGGTGTTTCTGCCTGAAATACTTCTTGAACTGTTTCCACTTCAATTTATTTTTGATGATTCTCTTTACTTGCTTGAAGTGTTCCCAACAAATGGATGCTCGTCCATTCAGATTGAATATGGAAACTCTTGCCTTCATGTTTCCTGAATAATCCTATACTTGGAAGTACTTCTTTATCCCAAGAAGCCAAGCTTCAACTTCTTGCCCCGTCTTTATCTCACCATCAAATGTAGGAGGTTTAGCTTTCCTAAATTTATCTCGAGAGCGATCCCTATGGTGCCTTCTTCTTTTCCTCTTATGAGAAGATGAGCTTGTATCTCCACTGGATTCTTCAGAGTCAGATGATCCACTGGAAGTCCTTCTCCTTATTTTGGTGTTTCTCTTATTTCCTTCTCACCCAAAGTCTATCTTTTTCTACAAGTCTATCAAACTCTGCAATATGGCAGCATTCAACTAATGCTGCTCTTCCTAGGCTTTAACCAAGCTTCTCATGGTGAATGAAACTTCAGATGGTGTTCCCTGGGATATCCTTCCATTAGACTCTATGTCATCATTTCCATTACGGACATTTTCTCCCATGGAATCTTCTTCTCACTCGTAAGAATCCCAAGCATCATACCTATCATGGGTTCTCATGACTGAACCACCCCTGGATTTACCACACTGTTCTTTCTGGAGTACTGCTCTTGGAAGTTATCTATAGTTCTGGAAATGTGTTAGTAGCAAACAGTTAGATGCATAATATTAATATAAATCAAAATTACTTACCTTCCTCTTCTGGAAATTCATAAAACACAATTATGCTAAAACACAGAATTTTCTCTATTTCATGTTCAGCTCTGTGACCACGACAGTCTGCTGAAATTTGCTGAAAACTTACTGAAAGACAATAGAAAACTGTTTGCAAAATCACTGAGGAATTCCTTCCGAAAACCTAAAATATTCTTAGTCCCAATTGGACCTCCTCCCAACTAGCTTTCCGACACTACAGTGGTCAAAATGCCTATCTCATCGGTGGACTATTGCTTCTTTCTTTCCAACGTCTCGGTGAGAAAAATGACTAAACCCCCAATCTACATCGACGAGAAAACCAACTGTTGATCGAGTGAATAGTTCCTTGAGCAGCCGCAAAGGCAGAAAGTAATCTTACTACAATTTCCGTGGGAAACCGACTAGGATTTCGATCAGCAATGTCAACTTCTACTTGTTGCTGCCTTTTCACACACCTGGGTCATGTGGCAGAAATATTCAAGCCACTCGGTGTGTCCATGGGTGAAAGTCTCGAGTCAAGGCTGTCACCTTGTTCTTGACTCCTCCGTTTAGGCTCAACTCCTAACGAAGCCAAGGGGGGTAGACCCTATTAAGTTACTAAGGATGATTTCTTAGTGTGGTTATG